>BQNB010122765.1:0-20221 GCA_026074375.1 Tanacetum coccineum
GGCATTTTAAGTCCGTTTTTGGTTATTTTAGCTCGTTTTTAAAGGTAAAAGGTATGTGTATTTAAGCACATACCAAAGACATATATACAGAATCTAAATCATCCGGAACTTTATTCAAGTTCAACACAAACATACCATTGTTATACTAACCAAATCCTACAAATACACCACACTTTGATAAGATATACTTATCGGATTCATAAACCTGCTTATATCCACACTTATTTAATTCAGGACCAGAAATTCCAGCACTACACTTCCTTTTCCATGAACAGGAGCGAAATGATCATCACCCATGTAAAGTACAGATCCGTCTTCCACCAATTCATATGTCTTAAATCAACAACGATCTTTACAAACATGAGTTGTAGAACCGGAATCAATCCACCACGCAATTGCATCAACCTACACATAAAATGCTTTAGAAATTAGTGAAACAGAATATTTAATAAATCTGTTCCAAACAGGCACTAAATTCTGACCTTGGTCTTGGGAATGGTCCTTAGACCCTTTTCCCGAACCACCAGCATTTGCGTTCTTCTTATTACCACTACGGAATCCCTCTTGAAGTGACCAGTCTTACCACACTTCCAACATTCCAACTTAGGTTTCTTGTTGGAACTCGAACCACTACCGTGTTCTTTGAAATCACGTTTCTTTCCTTTGTTTTGTTTGTTGTTCTTATTTTTACCCTCTTCTGCCATGTTCACAGAAGGTCCAACAACTTCTTTACCCTTGCCCTTGTCACTGTCTTGCGCCCTTAGAGATTCCTCTATACGCAAGTGACTACCAAGTTGGACCAAAGACAAATCGTCTTTACCAGGTTTCAAAGTATATTTGAAACCTTCCAGGAAGGAGGCAGCTTATCAATTATACTTGAAACAGAAATGGATTCATCTATTTTCAAGCCATGTTGTGTGTATTGTCTAAGGATCCTAAGGAGTTCATTGTATTGTTCCATGACTGGTCTAGAATCGACCATGTAACACCCCGCTCCGATAGAGAGACAAAGGGTCACATTATGGTGTCACATCAGAACATATAAACACAAGTGGAAGACTTTATTAAATAAAAATACTAAGTCATGTAACAAAATGACTTCCAAAAGTATTAAATTTCAAACAAAAGGGGTCTAAATAAAATATCTTCAAATAACAAGGATTTAAAAACATTATTCTAAACTGAAAGGGTTCATCTAGGGTAGGTCTTCTAACTCTTCCTACTCACATCACTCACTTCCCAGCTTCCCGCTTAAAACCTGCCGCAGGAAAAGAAAACGCGGTTGAGCTAACGCTCAGTGAACAAATATAATATATAACAAAAGAAAATGAAACAAACGGATAACGAACGGATCACGAGAACCTGCCAAACAACTGTCATACGAATATAGTGCAATGAATAGGAATCAAGAATGATCAAAGGAATAAGATTACAGAACAAACACAGGAATGCCCACGAGCTCAAACAAATGTCTAAACATGATACATGAATAGACCTAAACAAATATCTTCAAATAGTCACATGCTCCCAAATGTACACAGGTAAGCTACTCCTGATGTACCAAATGTGAGATGGGGTGTATTGCACACACTCTCCATTCACCTAAACAAAACAAAACGAAGTACCTAGGATGCATCCATACGCTCCCTGCAAAACAAAGTCATATCCAGATACACAAGCACTAATGGCGAGTGTACAATCATATATAATCAAATCATAATAAGTGCACATACAAAAGGGAACGCCGTGGACCAATCACACCGCCACAGATAGTGTCATGCCATTGGTGCATCAATGACATGGTCATGGTACCTCCATGACTAGTTACAAATAGCTCGGGCAAGATTAAAGCAAAAGATATAAGTGATCAAGATACTAATAATCAAATCAAGATAACGGTTCTGACATCATATTCAAACAAGGATCAACAGAATCATAATTGCGAATATCGAATCAAACGGAATATCAATGAATATCAAATGAGTCTTGAGAACGGATAGCAAATCAAACGGAATATCAAACGAATATCAACTGAATCAAATAGCTAAGATAATGAAGGATCAAGTCAAAAGGTGTCCTTACTAAAAGGACGGAATATCTGTACCTTAACGAATGCGCAACGGAAAGAGACAAACACAAATGAAAGGAATTCACAAAATCGTCACCGGATCTACAAAACCATGATTACATATATTACTTAACTCATTTTAAAAGCTACTACTCAAACATACCAAAAATAAAAGTTGACTTTACTTAATTAGGGTTTCCAAAATTTCTGAATTTTACAACTTATTTTTGGTAAGTTTCCTTACCCAAATGACCCACCAAATCATTCTTAAAAATTAAGGAAAAAATCACAGGTCTTCCTTAACATGTATAATGTGTCCAAAATCAAGGGTTTGATTTATTTCTATTTTTAAGTTCCCCTATGACCCTTGTTACCCAAAACAGTCCCGAAATTGGCCTAGCAAAAACTTATGAAAAGTTGACATGAATTTACCCTACTTAGACAACTTGAAAAATTATGAAACAAAATATGAAAGTATCTAACATTATTTAGTTTTACCAATTCGAAAATTAGCCCTTAAATCCTTATGGTTTTCGAATTAAAAATCAAACACTACAAGTGAAATTTTCGGATTTGATTTCCAGAATTAACACTTAATCTTTTAACACCCAAAAACTATACTACCGTACCTTGAAAAATTACAAACTCTATTGTTCTAGAAATTAGACTCAATTAACTTAATCATAGAATCAAGAATCATGCAAAAATCTATTTTTATGAATGAGATATACTCCGTTGAACATGACCTAATTTTTTGCCCAGAATTTTAATCAACAAAAACCCTAATTACCCCCTTAATTCACATCTTATGGTTTCTAATCTTCTTGTTTTTATTACTAACACCTTCAATGAACATGTTAGGCTTCCATAACATCTAATTAAACCATAGTCAAGAAGTTAAATCATTAAAAACTCTAATAAATATTTACATAAGATTAACCCTTTTTAAAATTCATGATTTTATGTGAAAACTTGTTTTAAGAATCATGGTGACAAGATTAAAAACACAAAGAGAGGATGATTACCAATGGATGATGGAGGAGAGGAGAGGAGATGAACACAATCAACACAATAAAATCACTCCAAGGAATGAGGATTAAGGCACAACAAAAACATCAAAACCTTCAGGAACACCCAAAATCACCAATACTTTCTTCTTGCTTCAAGCTTCAATGGAGGAATACCCAAAATATGGAGAGAAATTTTTTGACAATGGTGATGAGTGGAAGAGGGATTTATATAGATAGAGAGGAGGGGACACAATATTTTCCTGCAATTTAAAAGATTTATTCCCTTCTATCCCTACACTCTTTTCCTTAAATAATTTAAACTTCAAAATAAAATATATATTTTTTATAAAATCCCCATAGGGGCCGGATTTTAAAGGACAAGGGGGGGCAAAAATATTTTTTTTCCATTTTTACAAATTACACAAATATTTAGCAAAAATAGGTTTAATAACAAAAGGAAAGTAAATAAATCAAATAAACAAAATAAATTGAATATTTCTTTTTTTTATATATAAAACCGGCCATATACATATATAATATAGTTTTTATATATTTTTTTAAATTTAAATACTTTAGATTATATTTCCATTATTTCCAAAATTTCATAACTTAAGGTTTTTATTTCCAAATTCTTTCATTATAACTTAGGTTATATTTCAAATATATCAAAATGAAATGAAATTTCAAAATTTGGGTTTTACAACTCTTCCCCTCTAAAAAGAAAATTTCGTCCTCGAAATTGAAAACAAAATTTATGGGTTTTACAACTTTTCCCCTCTAAAAGAAAATTATGTCCTCGAAATTGAAGTGGAAGACTAAACGAAACGGATACGAAACCACACGAATCTGATAACCACATGAAGCGGGTGATAATTGAAACCTCTCAGAAACGATACATGAAACACATCATGCACATAAAACCATTGCGGAGGTAACGCCAAATGATAAGAAACTTTACCAACACGATCTAAGATTTCAAACGGATCGATAAATCGCGGACTCTAATTCAAACTAACACGTCGGACACCTTAAGGTGGAGATACCTTAAGAATAATTGCAATAGATAGGGAGTAACGAAAAAAAAACCACAGAATGCGTCGCACCAATACCGAATAAAATAAAAACATCACGATCATACCGATAAAAAATTTCCTGAAACGGTACCTGAAGAACTAGCCGCATGATTAGTAGTCGAATCAAAAACACGCCCGTTTCTAGTAGCTTGTTTGTCGTTCCCACTTCCTTCACCGCCGTTTCCGTCATTCCTAGGACAATGCCTAGCCATATGCCCAGTCGAACCACAAGAGAAGCAAGCTCTAGTAACCCTATAACATGCCCTGCCCGGATGAAGTTTTCTACATGTTTCACATGGAGGAGAAGAGGCATAGTCCGAGTATCTTTTCTGACCTGAAGACCCAGAAGAACGGTTGTACTGCTGATCTCGGTCATGACGGGACTTCTGATCACCGTTGCCATCCCGCCTGTCATAATTTCGACCGTAATAATCCTTCTGATCACTCTCTGACTGCTACCCTGCCTATCATGACCACGCCCGTCATACCCCTTCTGATCATACCCTATTTGGTTGCTACCCTGAGCTATCGGTCAAATACGGTCCCCATCACGGTTTCTTTTGTTATTCTGACTCGATCTCTCACGGAGAATCTCAATGTTCCTAGCAACATTGGCCACTTGAGCCACATCAGTAAATTTTGTATTCATAATCCTATCCAGAATCTAGTTACAAAGGGCCCACTTGAAATTCTTGGCCTGTTCTTCCTGGGTACCTGCCTTTTTTCCCAAGAAACCTGCCAACCTGAGAAACCTCTTCATAAACTCACCACTAGGTTCACCATCTCTCTGACGAATCGTATGGTATTCCCTCTCATACTTCTGCTGCTCAGACCTTGGGAAATACTGGAAAAAGAAGAGTTTATGGAAATCCTTCCATGGTAAGGTAGCCACGTACGTCTCATCTCCTTTGGCTTGTTTAACAGCCTTCCACCAACTGAGAGCATCACCTTCCAACTTGTAACTTGTCAACCTAGCCTTGAACTCATCAGCACAACCCAAAACCTCGAACAACTTCTCAATGTGAGCAATCCAATTTTCAGCATCAACTGGAGTGGTTACGGAGCTAAAAGATCGGGGCTTCTATTTCCCAAACCTTTCCAACCAGGTGTGGATGGTAAGGGGTTGGTCACCACTGCTCCCCGCACCATTATGATAGAGCTCATTAGTGATCTGGGCAGTGAGATCAGGTAGCAATGCATTGACTGCGCGGGCACTGCCTCATCAAAAGCAGGACCCGAAAATTTAGGGGTAGATTGACGTGTGTTCACCATCTAAGTAATCAACATACGAAACAGCGAAGATGATTCAGAGTTTAGATCAAAATGCGAAAGGAAGCGATAATATCAAAATACGAAAAGAAGCCTAATGTCTACCCAATCCTCACAAGTCATAACCTAGGTTATACAGGGCGTAACCTGGCAGCTCTAATACCATAATTGTAACACCCCGCTCCGATAGAGAGAAAAAGGGTCACATTATGGTGTCACATCAGAACATATAAACGCAAGCGGAAGACTTTATTAAATAAAATTACTAAGTCATGTAACAAAATGACTTCAAAAAGTATTAAATTCCAAACAAAAGGGGTCTAAATAAAATATCTTCAAATAACAAGGATTTAAAAACATTATTCCAAACAGAAAGGGTTCATCTAGGGTAGGTCTTCTAACTCTTCCTACTCACATCACTCACTTCCTAGCTTCCCGCTTAAAACCTGCAGCAGGAAAAGAAAACGCAACTGAGCTAACGCTCAGTGAACAGATATAATAAATAACAAAAGAAAATGAAACAAACAAATAACGAACGGATCACGAGAACCTACCAAACAGTTGTCATACGAATATAGTGCAATGAATAGGAATCAAGAATGATCAAAGGAATAAGGTTACATAACAAACACAGGAATGCCCACGAGCTCAAACAAATGTCTAAACATGATACATGAATAGACCTAAATAAATATCTTCAAATAGTCACATGCTCCCAAATATACACAGGTAAGCTACTCCCGATGTACCAAATGTGAGATGGGGTGTATTGCACACACTCTCCATTCACCTAAACAAAACAAAATGAAGTACCTAGGATGCATCCATACGCTCCCTGCAAAACAAAGTCATATCCAGATACACAAACACTAATGGCGAGTGTACAATCATATATAATCAAATCATAATAAGTGCACATACAAAAGGAAACGCCGTGGACCAATCACACCGTCACAGATAGTGTCATGCCATTGGTGCATCAATGACATGGTCATGATACCTCCATGACTAGTTGCAAATAGCTCGGGCAAGATTAAAGCAAAAGATATAAGTGATAAAGATACTAATAATCAAATGAAGATAACGGTTCTGACATCATATTCAAACAAGGATCAACAGAATCATAATTGCGAATATCGAATCAAACGGAATATCAATGAATATCAAATGAGTCTTGAGAAGGGATAGCAAATCAAACGGAATATCAAACTAATATCAACTGAATCAAATAGCTAAGATAATGAAGAATCAAGTCAAAAGGTGTCCTTACTAAAAGGACGGAATATCTGTACCTGAACGAATGCATAACGGAAAGAGACAAACGCAAATGAAAGGAATTCACAAAATCGTCACCGGATCTACAAAACCATGATTACATATATTACTTAACTCATTTTAAAAGCTACTACTCAAACATACCAAAAATAGAAGTTGACTTTACTTAATTAGGGTTTCCAAAATTTCTGAATTTTACAACTTATTTTAGGTAAGTTTCCTTACCCAAATGACCCACCAAATCATTCTTAAAAATTAAGCCAAAAATCACAGGTCTTCCTTAACATGTCTAATGTGTCCAAAATCAAGAGTTTGATTTATTTCCATTTTTAAGTGCCCCTATGACCCTTGTTACCCAAAACAGTCCCGAAATTGGCCTGACAGAAACTTATGAAAAGTTGACATGAATTTACCCTACTTAGACAACTTGAAAAATTATGAAAAAAATAGGGAAGTAGCTAACATTATGTAGTTTTACCAGATCGAAAATTAGCCCTTAACTCCTTATGTTTTTCGAATTAAAAATCAAACACTACAAGTGAAATTTTCGGATTTGATTTCTAGAATTGACACTTAATCTTTTAACACCCAAAAACCATACTTCCCGACCTTGAAAAATTACAAACTCAATTGTTCCAGAAACTAGACTCAATGAACTTAATCATAGAATCAAGAATCATGCAAAAATCTATTTTTATGAATGAGATATACCCCGTTGAACATGACCTAATTTTCTGCCCAGAATTTTAATCAACAAAAACCCTAATTACCCCCTTAATTCACATCCTAGGGTTTCTAATCTTCTTGTTTTTATTACTAACACCTTCAATGAACATGTTAGGGTTCCATAACATCTAATTAAACCATAGTCAAGAGGTTAAATCATTAAAAACTCTAATAAATATTTACATAAGATTAACCCTTTTTAAAATTCATGATTTTATATGAAAACTTGTTTTAAGAATCATGGTGACAAGATTAAAAACACAAAGAGAGGATGATTACCAATGGATGATGGAGGAGAGGAGATGAACACAATCAACACAACAAAATCACTCCAAGGAATGAGGATTAAGGCACAACAAAAACACCAAAACCTTCAGGAACACCAAAAATCACCAATACTTTCTTCTTGCTTCAAGCTTCAATGGAGGAATACCCAAAATATGGAGAGAAATTTTTTGACAATGGTGATGAGTGGAAGAGGAGGGGGGCCGGATTTATATAGATAGAGAGGAGGGGACACAATATTTTCCTGCAATTTAAAAGATTTATTCCCTTCTATCCCTACACTCTTTTCCTTAAATAATTTAAACTTCAAAATAAAATATATTTTTTTTATAAAATCCCCATAGGGGCCGGATTTTAGAGGACAAGGGAGGGGGGGTGCAAAAATATTTTTTTCTATTTTTACAAATTACACAAATATTTGGCAAAACTTTTTATATTTATCTTCTTAAAATAGGTTTAATAACAAAAGGAAAGTAAATAAATCAAATAAACAAAATAAATCAAATATTTCTTTTTTTTATATATATAAAACCGGCCATATACATATATAATATAGTTTTTTTATATATATTTTTTTTTAAATTTAAATACTATATATTATATTTTCATTATTTCCAAAATTTCATAACCTAAGGTTTTTATTTCCAAATTCTTTCATTATAACTTAGGTTATATTTCAAATATATCAAAATGAAATGAAATTTCAAAATTTGGGTTTTACAGACCATCTTGTAATTGTTAAAATTACTAACAAGGAATTTCTTACTAGAAGAATCTTCTGCCATGTACTTGGATTCAAGTGAATCTCACAATTCTTTAACCGATTCAACATTCGTATATACATCAAAAAGAGAATCAGACATACCGTTCAATATATGACCCCTGCATATGTAGTCATCATTCTCCCACTTTGCCCTTATCCTTGTCGCTTCCACTGTTGCATCTTCCAACAATTTCGGCATCGGTGTAGTCAACACATTAACCACCTTCAACGTTGTCAACAAGAAATGCATCTTCTTCTACCATCGCCTAAAGTCATGCCCCTCAAACTTGTCCAGTTTACCAAAGTTCGTTGTCATGTCCTTCACCGTATTTCCTGCCATGATCACAACAAATACTTTATACGTTTGTTATCAATTAGGGTGTGTCCAAAAATGTGATGATCCTGGAAAACTCTCTTATATCGTGTAATAGTCCACTTTCCGTATAAAGTATTTCGACCCTTAACAATGACTCGGTTGCACGAAATCTCTATCGGGATAATATAAGGAGTATAACAATTTGTGTTCTAGGCACAAGAATCACAAATCAAGAAGATTAGAGAAATTTAAGTGTACTTTTCATCCCTTATTGATGAGACTAATGAATCTATTTATAAAACAGATTCTAGATGACAGTTAAGCAGTTAAAGTTGGTTAAAACAAACTTTCACAATAAGTGCTAGCAGTATTAACTTACACTAGCAGTATTAACATATACACCAGCAGTACTAACATATATACTAGCAGTATTAACTTATATAAGCAGTAGTAACTACTTAGAGACTCTAATAGCAGTAGTAATATACTCTAGCAGTAGTAACTACTTGTAATACTTAGTACTGCAGTAGTATAACAACAGTAATTAATACTTAGTATGCTAGTTGTATACCCAACGGTATTATAACTACTTTAGTGCTGCCCCTGAATTCTTTGCATTTTTTTCTCGCTTCTTCCGTGGAGGTCCGTCTTGGCTTTCTTGATCTCTGCATTTTTGTCATGGTCGAAAACATATTAACTCAACGAGTGTGTACTCCACACTTCCCTAACTCGTATCCAAGCTGAATATGAAATCTCATTAGTCTCTAGTAAATCATCATTACCTAAATGGCCGTTGATGACACTAAAATCACCAACATTTGTCTCTGTTTTTCATTTGACCAAATTTACAACAACACTTAATTCACTACTTTATTTGCTTAATCTCTTATTTTTTTATCCACAGTTCAATGCTAGTTTTCACTATTCCTTCTATGTTTTCAATCTTTTGTGGTATACTAAAATAATTTTGTCCATCATAGTTATCTTTGTCATCAGTATTCCAAAATATGTCTCGCTTATTACTTCCAAAGTACCTTGTCAAGTATTGAGGTAGCTAAGACCATATCCTAGTGGAAGCTGTACAAGATTGAGTACACTATTACAAGTCACGGGACTCCTTAACACTAGCGACTTGCTTAACTCTAGTCATCAAGCTCTTCACGAAATCAACTTGATGCTTCAAAGAAATCTACCCATCATTTCCACTCTCATCCAAAAATATCACAAGATAGAAAAGAATGTCAGATGTATACAAGTTTTTAAGACTTACGAGTCTCTAAACGTATAATTTGGGATGGTTATCCTTAATTCTCCATCATTTTTTCCACAAATTAGGACAAACATATTTTTTGTATTTTTGAACGAACAGCCAAATAGGAAACCAATTTGGGACCAACTACTTTAAGTTGTTGGACATATAGCATCACTTAGTTTCTATGGCTTTAATTTTCGAATGTGGAGACTTTGTAGTAGCAATTAGTCAAGCGCAAAGCATGTATAAGTTAGTAAAAACCACGCAACCGAACATTGCCTAAGACGTGGTCTTCGTGGAAAGGTTGCATTGAGTCTAAAAATGAATCCCGAGTTAAATTTGCCTGTGACACTAAGCTTTTTTGTGACAATTCTTACAAAATATCATTTATCTTCTTAATAAATCCAAAGTTATCAGTGGGCATTTTGATTGCCTATATAAAAGAGCTTATCTACGTAATAGGAAAAAGGCACCAACCTAGTTATCTTAGATATAATAATCAGATACGCAATTTTACCCGGTTCAAAAGGAAAAAGGCATTTTGTGACATACACACTTTGGAAATTTTGTTCAAAATATGCAAATATGTGCATGCATTCAGCACATAGCTTGAACCACAAGTAAAGATGGCAAACGGAGTGGCCGGGCTGGTGAGTAATACACGTTGGATGGTGTGTCAGCACTTTCACTTTTTCTATATGAATATAATTTTCAAAAGCTATATTTGAACAATTTTAAGTGATTCAGATCCCATTTTGTATGTCATAGTTTGATAACATGAGTACACAGAATGTGAATTTAAATTTTTGTTCATTCTTTTTTCCATCAAATTTTCAGGTGATTAGTTTACCTTTTTCTGTACAAAGTTTCTAATTTGTAAAAGGAAAAGCTCTGGTTATTATTTTTCGTGTTGACTGACATCTAATACCTCAATGTTGCATCAAATCTCTTCCCAGGAACCCTCCTTTAAAATGAGCATAAGTATTTGCAAGGAACTCCAAAAGATCCATTATTTTTTGCATTGTAAAATACTCATCGTTAGCTTTCTAACCATATATCATATATAATATTTGAAAATCTAAATTAATTCGGTTTATTCATAGAAATTGGTGAAAATAGAAGAAAAAATTTGACATTCAAACTTGTTTCATATATCACATGACAATTAGTTCAATATATGTGACAATATGTTCAATATGTTGTCGTACAGTGGGCATAAGTATTTGTATACAACTCAAAAAAATTCATCGCTTTTTGATCCGAGAAAATTAATACTTATGTCCACTTTACGACATTATGTCTAGTCTTTGAATCTACGAATTAGTGTTATTATATAAAAAATTCAAATATTCTCTTCAACTTCTATGAATAAAATGTAATGATTTGGGAGTTCAAAAATTATGTGTGATATATGGTTGTAAAGCTAAGGATTTGTATTTTCAAACGCAAAAAACGATGAATTATTTGGAGTTCTACACAAATACTAGAGGTGGCAAATCTTGCTCATATTGTAATTCATGGGCGCTTTTTGGCACTTTTTCTAAAGTGATGGGGCATTTTTTGCCCATTAATTATTATTGATGGGCACTTGTAAAAACTAAGTGTGCTCTTATGGGCTCTTGTAAAAAACTATATGGGCTACCGGGCGCATCTTCTTTATTTAATTGTTTTTTCTTGCCTGCCACTTTTTCCAGCTTTCAAACACGTATTATTATTTTTTATTTATACGTTTTCGTATGTTTTTTTAGGTTTTCATCCGTTTTTGTCCGTTTTATACGTTTTCATGACTATTCATACATTTCTTTACGTTTTCGTCCGTTTTATTACGATTTCGTTTGTTTTTACGTTTTTTTCCTTTTTTTTTACATTATCGTTAGTTTTTTACGTTCTCGTCCATTTTTTACGTTTTCGTCTGTTTCTTACGTATTTTATACGTTTTCGTCTGTTTTTTATGATTTCGTCTGTTTTTGTCTTTTTCATCCGTTATTTTACGTTTTCGTCCGTTTTTTACGACTTCGTCTGTTTTTTTACGTTTTTGTCTATTTTTTATGTTTTTGTCCGTTTTCTTACGTTTTTGTCCGTTTTTTACGTGTCCGGCTGGTTTTTTACATTTGCCTGGGTTTTTTTACGTTTTCGTCTTTTTTTTACGATTTCGTCTGTTTTTTACGTTTTTGTCCGTTTTTAACGTTTTCGTCCATTTTTAACGTTTCGTCCTTTTTCTTACATTTCAGTCTGTTTTTTTACGTTTTCGTTTGTTTTCTGACTTTTACGGACAAAAACTTAAAGAAACGGACAAAACGGACGAAAACGTTAAAAATGGACGAAAACGTAAAAAGAAGGACGATAAGTAAAAAAGACGGACGAAAACGTAAAAACAAGGGCGAAAATGTGAAATATGGGCGAAAACGTAAAAATACGGACGAAAACGTAAAAAAAGGATAAAGACGTAAAAAAGCATACGAAAACGCAAAAAACGATGAAAATTCAAAAAAACGTACGAAAACAGACGAAAACTGACAAAATCGAACGAAAACGTAAAAAAATTACGAAAACAGGCGAAAACGTAAAAAACGTACAAAAACGTAAAAAACGGGCGAAAACGTAAAAAAAGGCCGAAAACGTAATAAAAGCGGTCAAAAACGTAAAAAATGTACGAAAACGTAAATACAGACGAAATCGTAAAAAACGGAATAAAACGTCTGTTAACATAAAAAATGTCAAAAATCTTATAAAAATATTGAAAAACGTATAAAAACGAAGGAAAACGTATGAAAACTTCAAAAGACGTATGAAAACATACAGATCAAAGATAATAGTACGTGCTAGAAAGTAGGAAAAATGACGGGAAAGTAAAACCATTAAATAATTAAAATTCGTCTGGTAGCCCATTTTTCCCATCAATGCCCGTTTTGGCCCGTGCCCGTTTTAGCCCGTGCCCGTTTTGCCCAGTGCCCGTGCCCGCCCGCCCGTTTTGCCGCTGTTAAATACTTATGTCAATTTTACAACAGCATGTCGAGTGTTCTATCTTAAAAGTTATATAACTTGTGTACTAGTTGCGTGACCCGCTCGATGGGCGAGCGAGCTTCGTGAATTTAATTGATACTAATAGATGCGCATGTAAACAATTATAAAGAATACCAACATATGATAACTGTATTAATTAAACTGAAATGTGAATTGATATATCATCTAAACTCATGTACCGAAACCCCCCGACACCGCCGCCCCCCCCAAAAAAAAAAAAAATTTAGCGTGTCGAAAGCATATGAAAGTGCCCTCTATTGAAAGATAATTAAAGGCTTATTTTAATCGTAATTTTGGAATATATTATTTTCAAAAAATAAGGGTAAAAGAAAGTTTTTAATTATAAAAGTCATGAGGCAATTTACAGTTTTGGTCCCTCTGTGTTTTCTTCTGATGTTTAATCTAGGACGTTAGATCAAAGGTTTTGAATGGCTAAGATAAGTCACTCAGTATGTAACAAATAAGAGTTTGTAGAATAGCTCAACTCTAGGTTTACCAGTTTTGGATATGACCAAAAACTATCACAAGATGGGAAAAAAAATCTTAATAAATACAAAATTTCAAGACTGAAAAATATTTGGACGTCTAATGTGGAATATTAATTCAAGTTTTATGTGTTCCACACAAGTTTCTATCTCATCGAAAAGTATCACATGCAAGATTGAAAAGGATGTCTAATAAAAACAAGTTTTTAAGACTTACAAGTCTTCTAACATCTGATTTTGGGAAAGCTAACTTCAATTATTCATCCTTTTTTCCAATCTTATGAAACCCGGTTTGACCCAGCCGGTTCAACTGGTTGAACAGGTTTCGGTAAAAAAAGGTCAAATTAAACCGGGTTTCATATATTCGAAACCTGGTTAGACCTGCGGGTTTGAAGTGACTCGGGTCAACCCGGTTCTCAAGACCCGGCCGGGTTTTGGTTTTTTTCATGTTTTTTACAAATAAAGCAAGTTAAATATATATGCTTGCGATGTAATTTTATTTTTACATGTAATATTTGTTAGTAGATGGTTTTTAGTCTAAATATATAGAATATTCAAGATTTATATATATATTTTTTGTATCATTGCAATTTATTTTAATTTCTTTTTTGTACAAGATCGGGTTGAATCGGTGGTCAAACCGGTTGAACCGATAACCCGATGACTCGACCTAATCGATTAGAGACTCAGTTTTCAAAACATTGCTTTTTTCTACATAAAAGCACATGTTTATCACTACAAGAATCCTGTCGATTACCCACTGACCAAATTTGTGGGTAAAAGAGCTAAATCCGTGGGTAATTAGCTAATACCCACGAATTGCCCACAAACCAATATACATGGGGAAAACCTTCGAGGCTAATTTTGTACCCACGAGAAATTCAAGTGGTGGGTAAGATTACCCACGTCATGTTTGGTGGGAGTTCGTGGGAAATGAGGTTGTGGGATTTTAAAGGTACCACCAATCTTGCCATAGATATATTTGTGGGTATTTCACGGGTAAAAATTAACACGGATACAATCGTGTGTAGATTTCGAGGGTAAATTTTTTGAAAAGGTTGCACATAGTTTGTGGGTAAATGTGTGACTAAAGTAACCACGAATACCCCATTGTTAAATCGCGGCAACTTTGCAATGATATATTAAAAACCATTTCTTAAAACGCTATAAAATTTGTGAAATGTATACAAATATAACAAAAAAACATAAATAATAAAATGAAATTGTATTTGATTAATATTGCATTCAAGTACAATAAAGTTTATCTAATTATCAATTCCAAACAATAAACAAAAATATGTAGCTACTGTTTGGGACTTTGATATTACATAAATAGTATGAGTACTCGATAAGTTGGTATGTTACATTTCAACGTACATTCGCCAGCCATCTATCAATCCTCAAACATGATGCCATCTCTCTTTATGCTTTGATTTACAAATCAATAATGTTCATCATACCCTACAAATTATATATAAAGTCAGTTACAAACTTACAAATATGATCAAACAACTATGAAACTACCATTTTTATATGTTCAAGTAGTTATGAATAAATTATATTGTCAAACACTACAAGAGTAATGAAATAGAACATGAATCTACCATGCTTAAGGGGAGGTGAGATGTAGACACACCCTACCCCTACCGCTAGGATAAACCCGACAGTAGAGAGACTACTTCTAGGAGGACCTCCGATTAAGATCAAAAGACTGCTTATGCTTATTCCATTGTTGTTCATTAAAGATAAACTAACTAATTTGTAGCTTCTAATCAAGTGATAACAAAATTTTCAGTTAGCAAGATTTATGACTACTAAAAAAGAACCCAACAAACATATTAGCCGACAAGCATTACTACTGATTTTTTTTTCCAATGCAGCAGTTGTGAATGACAAAAAAAATACTATGTTCTATGAAACCAATCTTGGTTCTATCTATTCCCCAACCGGTTCTAATATAAGTTCAACTCAAACTACTGATTATTCATAGAACCTTAACCAATACTTAACTTGAAATTAAATGCACTTAGTTAATGATTATTTAGAATTCAAGTAAATCATGGAGGTCTTATCTATTTGAAAAGTAAACTCCAACAAGTACCGACATATGGTATTTGATATATAAATGCTTGAAAGTAGAGCCTAGCACAAATTAAGCAGGTCAAGTATTTATAAGACATAACGGCAAAAGTAAAATTAACTGTCAAACAAAAAAAGTGCAAAACATACACACAATAACTCGAACAAAACATAGAAAACGCCGAAATGAGCGAATGGTTTGCGAGAGAAGCGGTAACATATAAAAAAAAATTAAGTTTGGTGACAAAGATACATTACAAGTTTCAGTAGTATCCCTTTCTTCTGTCCAATAATGGAGACCATTGCGTAAACACAGCTAGAAACATATTGATATTACTCAATATTTTTTTATTGCAGGGACTCAAAAGAGCCTGTATTCAAGTTGAACTCATAATGGACCTACACTGTGGTTAAGGAAAATAATCACTAAAAATGTTTTGAAGTGCTTCAACAAAGTATAATGTTGGCTCATGCTAGTACCTAGTGTTGACTTTTGTTTAACAATAAATATCAATATGATGCCCTAGTAAAGTAAAATATTTATCAGCAAAAGTATGCTAGTTTGATGATCTGAAACTCGTCATGATTGAGATATTGAATAAGTTACACAATCACAAACCTTTTATATGGCAATGGCATCGATTGATACATTCTATAACAAGGACCGCGACCCAGAGATCAATGTTTTAGTTATTACCATTCTTCGCAATTAGTTTCCATGTAGCTAAAGTGCTTAACCTGAAAAAACATAAACATGTTAAGTTGGTATCTTGTTTAAGTAAAGTGTATAACTTGAAACAATATAAAAGTGACCAAGCTATTAGTTTATGCATGTTACCTGAATGTAGAAAGCTTTTGTAAATATCTTCTTAAGTATATTGACTTTAAACTTGTTTCATTTTTATTATTTTGCAATGTGGGCAGATTATGTAAAAGCAATCTATACTTAACATGATTCTTTGCTTTCTTCCATCTTGAGTTACAATTCCTATAACACAATCAGATCTGATCTGACTCACTATTTAAATCATCGGTTTCCAAAAGGGAAACACTACTATTGACAGCACCGTTAAAGTCTTTGACAGTACAAAAGATCTCAGTATATGTGCTTCTGGTAGCGGGATTTACGAGAGTAATTACCGCACAAGTAGCTAATCCCTTTATCGTTTCATAGGACCAATTAGGTGGTAAGTCCACGCTTATATAATCTCCCATACATATATCGCTAAACCATTGTAGGATTCTACTTCCTGGAAGAAATATGTGAACCTCTTCAAATATATCAATCAGTCCCTGTAGCAGCAACATTATAAGCAGGCTCTCGACAGTCTTGTTCTCAACCATTTTTAAACAGTTCTTAAAGTCAAAGACCACTCTACCACCATTGTACTCATTTGATAGCTTTGGTAGCTCCATAAGTGAAACGCAGCCTTGTGCATTAAGCTTTACGATCGAAGAATGAAGTTTTGGCAGAACCTTAAGGTTCCCACAACCAGTTACTCGTAAACAAGTAAATCGAGACAGATGATTTAAGTTTGCATCAATGCTTGTAAAATCATTTCCACTCATATCCAACTTTACAAGTGAACACAAACTTTCGAGGTTATTGAGGTTAGCCCTGGATAGATTGCATGTGCTGACATTCAAAACTTGTAGTGAACCTGAGGTTGACAAAATTTGACCGTCAGAGTTTATTTATAAACGATGAAAGTGAAAAGAAAGAATGCCATGATGGGTGAATTTCAAACAAATTTTCCATCTTTGAGCAGCCAGAAAGGATGAGATGTTTAAGTGATTCCTATGGGGTTATATATGTTGGGTAAAATCTCGAGGTTTATGCAGCTCTTTAAATTTAAGAGAACGAGTGTCTTTGGAGTTCTGATTGATGGGTGAATTGCAGCCAAATTTTCACAGCGGACGAGGATTGACTCTTTAAGATTTGGAGTTTGTGTAAAGTCTGGTGTCTTACTTTACTGTGACAACGACTGAGGTTCAACAACGTTAGTGTATTGAAACTTTGTTTATAGATATTAAAGGGAAATGAATCAGCTCGATATTACAATATTAAGATGAGTGGATTGATAAACGGGTCAAAGCATGTTCGGGTTGAAATGGGTCAGTTTTAGTTCTAGCTAAAACAGACTCTGTGAGTACCTTTGATTAGCTCCATATTTGTTTGATGCAACTGTATGACATATCAAGGACAAGCAAGTCAAATATGCGAGTCTTTAGAGTTAGCAAACTGCAAATAAAACCTTACATCAATAATGTTAACTTCATCACCTTCCGATGTTACTCTAGAATATATAGGTTAAACTTGGTTCAGGCCTTACATCAAACACATATCGGACGTGATATTTGCCAAATTCAACAAGCAGTAGAAGAAATAGTTTGTTCATAAATTTTTAACCTCGTACATATGAAAACCATATACAAACAAGATTATCTGAATAAAAAATCACTAATAAACAAAAGTTACTAATATGTAAATCTAAAGGTAAAATGTGTCGTGTCTATAATTAGATTTAGTAAATTTAATAAAGTAAAGAACATTACACACCTCCCCTTTCATGTGATCTGATTTGGTATAAAATGATGGTTCGTAGCTTCGGTTGTCATGCGAGTGGGTTGTTATAAAACTCTGATGGATATGACAATATTGAAAAGAAGAAAATTAGAGATTTGTTATTACTGATGGATATAATAAACGAGTGGATATGACGAGATTAAGAAGATGAATAATGGAGATGACGGTTTTGAATTTTGATGGAGAAATTAGCGAGATCTAATGTTTGGAGGGAGCCAAAATTTGGGATTGGAGGAGCCAAAATGTGAGCGGGTACTATTAAAAATTTGAAACCATCACAATAGTTTACGAGTACTATATAAAAAATTAAAAATTAAAGGAAAGTTGAAGGTAATTTAAGCTACTAGTTGTTTAATAAAAATTGAAGAAAACTACATAATAGTTGAAAGAAAATATGTAAGGGTGGCAATGAGCCAAGTCGAGCTCGATCTCGGCTCGTTTAAGTTTTATAAGGCATTGTTCGAGCTCGGCTCGTTTTTACGACACACCAATAAAAGATTAAAACTTGGCTCAAGCTCGACTCGAGCTCGGCTCATATTATATCTATTTTGAGCTCGTTAATAAGCTTGTTATTGAGCTCGCTAATAAGCTCGTCTATGATACAAGTGAATAACACATTTTATATGTTTAATATTTAAAATATCTTACTTTTATTAGGCTTGTTTAGGCTCGCGAGCCCAAACGAGCTATGTATATAAAGCTCGGGCTAGAATTCTATTAAGGAAATGAGACTCATCTAGGCTCGACTAGTTCGAACTTTTTACCGATCCGATACTAAGCTTTTCACGAGCGGCTCGACTCATTTCCACCCATAAAAATAAATAATAGTTGCTATAGCATCCGACTTAAAATAAGTGAACTATGAAAAATCACAAAGTTTAGGAAATTTCTCACTAACTATATTTTTCGATGATCAAAAATTATGTATGCCAACTAAAAATTTTTAGATTGATTAAGAATAAAGTGAACTCAGATTATAACGGAGAGAGTATAAAACTGTGCACGAAATATACGATCAACCTACTTTTTGGGGGCGTCGATAAGTTCCACATTACGTTTTTCGCTCTAGTCGCATTTTCTCTTGGACCATATCCTTGAAAACTTTTCTACTTGACGATTCACATTGATGATTCTAGTTGTAGACTTTTGAAGATGGTAAATCCATGTGCATATAATTACCCACAAGGTACCCACAAAAATTTACCCATGAACTAATAGGTTAATAGGTTTTACATGATCTGTGGGTAAATTAAATATACCCGGGTAAATAGCCACATATTTACCCATGACAGCATATTCCATGGTTATTCCGTGTGAATTGTTTTAACGGGAATAATTTAGCCATAGATTAGACACTAAATATAATTTTGTGGGTATATTAGTGGGGAAATATGTGGGAACTTCGAGGGTAACTTTAAATAGTATTGTAATTCTTTAATCATGCGTAATTCGTGAGAAATTGGTGGGTAAATACCCACAAATTAGTTTTCATGGATAATTTTCGTGGGTAACTGACTGAATTCTTGTAGTGTATATTTATAAGTTTTTTTACTATCCACCTTAAACTGGTCGGACATACAGCATCACTTAGGTTAGGTTTAGTTGAAGATTTTTTTTCCATTTCTTATTTCTTGTTTTGTAGAAAAAAAGGAAGGGATTTTTATCTTCACAAAACGATTGAAATTTTAGGAAACGCGTTTAGTTATAGAAACATGCGTTTGTGTTTTCCATTTTAAAAAGCTAGAAAACATGTTCAAGTACTGTTTTTTTCTATCTCAATTCTCTTTTAACTTTTTAAATATTATCAAGACATATAAACAAATAATATAAACTAACCAACTAAATTACAGTATAAAACGAAAAAAATCTAATACGAGAAACTAAAGAATATAAAAAGTAAAATTTGACATCAAATAACATGAAGAAAAAAAATTCTAATACGTTTTCGTCTGTTTTTTCTATGTTTTCATCCGTTTATATGTTTTTGCATGTTTTAATACGTTTTCATC
>BQNB010122766.1:0-20221 GCA_026074375.1 Tanacetum coccineum
CCATCTTCATTGTGAATACTTAAGTATCACTCAGATATTCTGGCAAAATCACAAGGATAATGCGTATGACTCTTAATATATATCTTGTAATTCACATTGTGTGACATAGCAAGCATGATTTGACAAGTGTCCTAATGAGATTTATAGATGATCTATTTTGGCTCTAGACTCAATAGTGCACTTTGTTTTTAGTGATCAGAGGCTAGAGCAGACTGCCACCTTTTCAATATCAACTAACTCTTCTGAGAAAGTTGATAGAAATGCGTGTAATCTCCGTGAGAAATGAAACAAGAGTCTGTTGAGAGACCTTGAGTAGCTAGGGAGGGTTGTGCATAGCGTCACTGGGTCCATGACTGTCTTCAATGTCAGACAACAACTTAGTATTTCTGAAAGTTTATGTATTGATCCGGTTTCTGCCTAAGTGTTTGGAGGGCTTCTTTCTTTTCACCCTTTATCCTTACATTTCTTTTTCATTCTTTAACCCCTTCAATGCTTACTGAGACTTCATAACTAACACCTTGTTGGGTTTATTCTAATGCTAGCTCCATCTCAATCGGCATTATTCCTGATTCTCAATTTTTCTCCTTTTGAATCATACCTAGGGACTTCTATACTATCTAGTGGATATCCCTGGATAGATCCCTTCGGTTCTGGCTGGATCATGGGATTTGAATTCCTATGCATAACCACCTTATAACTCTATAAATTTAAGTACATGGTCGGTCTTTTGGGTATTCCATCATAATCAAAACCAAAAACATTGAAAATTTCAATCAAAGTGTTTGATATAAATATCAAAAGATTTACACTTTGAAAGTTTTTCATCATTAGAAAAAACTCCCCCTTAACATGTGCACCGTAATCGTAGTACATGCTAAGTGTAGAGTGCATTGAGTCCATTTTATATGATCACATTTCAGTACAGATTAGATGCAGTTTAATCACATTTTCTCCCCTTATCCAAAATTTTAATCCCTTGATATTTTGGATATCAATTGATTAAATGTTCGGGGACAAAATGTTACACAATATCTAACAGGAACATTTTAATGCTCCCCCTCAAATTATGAGGGATTTTAAGACAGTGCTGAGTATAATAAATTGAATTTTTTTAAATTTACTAAGAAATTCTTGAAAATTATGTACTCGAGCACTCCTTAATGTCACCTTAATATCTACACTACATATATACAAATTTCAAAACTTGTTCTTCTTGTCTTTGTTATGATAGATGAAGCCTCTCGGATTGGAATATGTTGTATAGGCATCTCTGCATTTGAGATCACATCTGTACGTATCTAACTTTGTGATGTTGAGCTTCTTTTGGTAACTTTTGACACCTAACTAAAGATCTTCAACACGTATTTGGATGACGATACTTCTTGTAAACATTCTCAGAGAGACACTAAAAGCGAGACGATCTTCAACATTGAGATTTGTCCATGCTTGCCTTGAAAAGCAGATTACTGTCTTTCGATAATCTGAAGGGCGTAGCCGTTTGTAGTCTCCTTCCTTGAATGTATATAGCTTGTCATCATCTCTACGAACGGTGATCCAATCTAAATTTTTGTAGCCATGCCATTCGAAAATTTGAAGCTTTGTGACAGCAATGATTCTACGTTTTGAGTAGACATCACGAGCAGATTCCCTGTTAGCAGCAAATCCATAGAATTGTTGACGTTTGCGTCCCCAATAAGAGATTCCCTATAGAGCATGCTTGTCATAGTTGACAGACACTTCACTCCAGATTGTGTTGGGGACCAAATCTTCAATCCATTTGATATGACCATAATCCGCTGCCTTAGTCTTTGTGACGGAAGTTGCATAAGTACGGCTGGAGACACCACCAGATAGATACGCAAGGTCATTATCAATGAAGTGATCAAATGGAATGACTAGACGACAGCGAGAGTTAGGTATCAATGGTAGTGGCTTTCGCAGATCTTGAGGATATTTCAGACCTTCAGGGTTGTGCCAATCTAGTTGATCCGTGGTTGCCTTGTAGACTTCTTCAAAGAAGTATTCTAGCTCAACCAAGCTTTTGCATGTACCTTTCATCAGCTCAAATGTTGGACCGGCTAATAACTCAGGTGTTAGAGTATCAATTTTGAGCCGATTCATCATAAATGCGGAGAAGTCCAGTGGAGTATCCATAAGCTCCTCAAATGATTCACGATGGCCATGTGCCAGTCTACCTTGTTTCTTCTTGGAATAGATTGTGTTGGGTTTCAGAAGTTTCTACAACTTAGTGCTGCTACTTATACAAGTTACTGCTGCTAGTTCTACTTAGTGCTGCTGGTGAAGACTGCTAAAGATTGAAGAAAATATACTAAGTTATTAGTACTGTTAGTGTTAATATAGTTAGTACTGCCAGTACATTGTTAGTACTGCCAGTATAGTTAGTGATGTTAGTAGTAAGTTAGTACTGCTAGCATATAATAGTTAGTACTGTTAGGAGATATGCATGAGTTATAATAGGAATAGATATGCATTATCTCTTCACATGTTTTGTAAGCCCATTAGAGTTTTTCCTTGGTGTATAAAAGGAAGCATACGGCACTAGTTAGAGATATAACTCTCTCATAAATATTCATAGTTAGTAATCTGTAACCTAGCAGATTAATAGTAATCAAAGTTCTATTTTATTCATTGTTCTTCTTAGCAGTATATGTTAGTTTTCGCATAACTTATATTGTTCATAGTAATTGTTTCTCTTGTAGTTAGTTTGGATTTATCTAGATTGACTACCACCCTTAACAGATCTATTCATTGGGATCAACAAGTGGTATCAAAGCTTGTTGAGAAACTCTGAGTAAGAAGAATCAAAACAGATCTGTTATAAACCTTTACCTTTCAGATCTATTCAATGGCAGGAGAAGATAAATTTCATGATGATAATTGACTCGCTCGTTCTCACCCCTATTTATATACCAATAAATATAGATAAATATGAATACAAGGATCAGAATTCGCGAAATCAAAGAAACCGGAAGCAGTGTAGAGAGAGTCTCCGGGTCGTTATGTCCCAACGAGGCTAGAGATGGAAAATCGAAAGACGATTGATGATTGATGTTTGAATATGACAAGGATGTGATTATGATTGGGCACTAGACCTAATTAGCAAAAGCACACAAAGATAAGCAAGGAAAATAAGCTAAAACAAGCATAAAAGCTAGAAATGAGAAAACACTAAAACTTTAAAAGCTAAAACACAAATAAGCTCAATTAAGCTTAAGACAGACAAATAAGCTAAACTAACTCTAAATAAGCAAATTCAGCATGCAATTAAGCTAAATTAAACAAGAGAAACACAGCAGTACTAACAACAGTACTAACAGAATTAACTACCAGTACTAACTTGGAGTTAGTACTGCTAGTGTTGAGTTAGTACTGTTAGCTTTAAGTTAGTACTGCTAGGCTAATGAAGCAAGTAATAAGCAAATAAGCTAAAACAGATATTTAACTAACCCTAATAAGCACTTAGGCATAAGAATAAGCAACCAGAATAGACTATATTGATAAATAAGCTAGAAAACTAAAACTGATGAACTCTTAAAATTATTTTGAAAAGGAAAATAAACTTAAATAAGCTTACTCCTAAAGACAGTAAAGGAAAATGGTTTAATTTACTCTAAAAAACTAAGGAAATCTTAAATAAGCAGAACTAATAAGCTGATAAGCTAAAATGAACCACCAGTACTAACAGTTTTAACTAACAGTACTAACTTGGAGTTAGTACTGCTAGTGTTGAGTTAGTACTGCTACCTTTGAAATCCAAGAAAATGAACTAGCAGTACTAACTTGAAGTTAGTACTGCTTGATTCAAACAGCCCTTAAATTTTTCAAAAATCATTTTTATTTCAAGCTAATTAAAAACAGATCATCAAGTGACAAATTAAAACACTTATAAGCAGACTTTAATCAAGAATAAGCACTTAAATAAGCCAAATCATTCTAACAGTATTAACTTATATCTAACAGTTTTATCAAATGAACTAACAGTACTAACTAAGAAAGTGATACAAACTATTTTAAAACTAACAATTAAGCAAGATAAGCACTAAACATACTGATAGAGTACAAATAAGTAAACATAAGTAACAAATAAGCACTATAAGCAGTTCTACAGTAAATAAGGAAAACAAGAAAAAGAGTGACTTACAATACCCTTGCTCAAAACAGGGTCAAACAATGAATCTACAAGCTCTAGCTTGCATAAAACAAGCTAGTAGTGTCCATAAGCCCATCCAGAACTGGCTTATCATCCATAAAGTAAGCTGTGGTGTATTTGAAAGTGATTTTTGTGATTTTCTCTTAACTACTTAACTTTTTATTTTTACTTAATGAAAACAGCTTATAAGCTGTGTTGAGAGCTTTTTGAACACAAAACAATACAATTGAGAAACTTAGCACTTGGAATTGTAAATTGACTTAAAACTCAAATTTGCATTAAAACTTGAAAATGTTACAAAGCTGAAAGTAAAAGCTGTAAGTGACTGAAAATAAGCTAAGTTATAAAAAACTAACAACTAACTAGTTTCTAACATGCCTCAAAGGCTTACAAAAGGCTCTTTTATAGCCGAAGTCTTCCTCCCTTGGACTTGCAACTTGTGCTTCTTTTGTGAGAGCAAAAACCAAGTGTGCTTGTTGTGTGAGGAGATTTTTAAAACAAATCACAGCCTTCAATTTCTTTTGTGCTTCTTTGGAGTTAATCTCAGCCATTGACAATACTTGGGAATGGTGAGGGATTGCCAACATGGCCTTTATACAGCTGGGGGGAAATAGTAGGGTGGATAAAATGATTTTGGCTAGGGTGTTGAGTGGTTTTGCAGGGTAGAAGGTATGGGTACCGACATTCCAAGTTTGTACTGGGTTTTTGTTGGGATTGTATTCATCGTCAAGTAGATTATTACACCACTCGACTCTTTGAGACTTGAAGTTTTATAAACTTCAAAGAAGTCAAGAAAATGGTATTCACCCCTTCCCCCTATACGGTTCTACAAATATCTATCCCTATCCCCATCCCCATCCATGTCGGGGTTTACAAGTTACGTACCATCCCCATCCCCGACGGGGAACGGGGATCCCCAATGGGGAATCGGGGATTTTTCCCCGTTACAAAATTAACATTTTTAATATATTTCAAATTGTGCAACCATTAAAAATAACACAATACAATGATGCCAAATAACATTAACAAGATTAACATTCAGGCCCAGTATTAATATTAACATACGAGAGTCCCTATTGGAAGGTTATTTTCAAATGAAATATTAACCATCAATTGATAGTATTTCAATTACTTTATAGATATATAATTGTATATATACAATAAAGATATTCGGGGACGGGTTCGAGGACAGGTTGGGGACCGGAGGGTATTACCATCCTTACCTCCATACCCGCTTTTTTTTATTGGGGATTCCCCACCCCTGTCCCCATACTCGGTCAACTCGGGGATTCCCCGGTCAAATCAGAGTCGGGTATCAGATTCAGAGTTTTTTCCTATCTCTAAACCAAACCCAAGTTAGCTAAAAAAATTAACCAGATACCTAAACCTATTTAGTATTTGGGTTACTTGAGTTGACCCGAATAAAATTTTTGACCTAAGTAACCCGCCCCGAATAGGCTTAATCGGGTTTGAGGTCGAGTCGGGTTTTTTGATACCCTATTTGTCACTCTCTAAAAAAATTTCAATAATAAATATTGTAGAATCGTAAAGGGAGGGGGGTGAATATGGTCTTCTTGACTTCTTCAAAGTTTATAAAACTTCAAGTCTCAAAGAAACCGAGTGGTGTAGTGATCTACTTAGCTATATGAACAATAAGTAGATAAAGAGATAGAAAGAGAGACATCAAGATACATACTGGTTCGGGATAAGGGGTTTATAACATCCGTACATCCAGTCGTGAATCCACAACACCGATACTATTACTCTAGTATAATCCTTATGGTGGACTATAAACCGTATTACAACTTTTGCTTCACTGATATGCACTAAGATCGACGCTCACTAAGAAGAGCTACTCCCTACGGTATTCTGCCCTCGGAATCCACCCCTAAGAACATGTGGTTTGAATTTCTTCTATGATCACTAAAATCAACTAAGACCACTAAGAACTTCCCGTTGGAATTATATTGAACCCCAACTAGATCAACCAATGATCTAGGCTTGATCACTAAGATACAAGACTTCTTTTACAACCAAACTAAAATAAAAGTTGTTTGTTTCAATCAAGCCTTAACCTAACCTAGAGACTCGATTCTAATAGAAAGAGTATGAGAAAGAAGACCCCCAACTAATAACACACAAGTGTGGATTAGGTACTTGTGTATCTCTCTTGCGAAGATGTGTTCTTCAATAGAATGATAGATGAGAAGATAAGAACACAAAAGGTGTTAGACTTAGAGGACATGAGAAGAGTAAAGAGAGGAAAGAAAGAATTGCAAGAGGTGAGGAATACAAGAGCCAAGGAGGGGTATTTATATGCCAAAATACCAAATTGGTAAAAATCAATTCAAGAGTGGCACGCTGCCACGCGTCAGCGCGTGGCCAGCGCGCCAGAATCCCGTCTTGGTTTTTTGAGATTTTGGCTTTTTAAATACATGTTCTTGCTAAACCCCAATTGTACTTCACGCTTTAACCTTTCCATTATTCTTAAACTAAAGGTCAACCAACTCAAATAACTATTTGATAAAAACGTTTACGAAGTGTTTAAAAGTGATTTTGGGGATGTTTGTCTAACTTCTAGGAGATAGGAAAGAACTATTGAACAAATGGTATGTTTGGGTATTCCTCACATGTAATTGGCGTGGTTAGAAACTAACAATGGTTAAGTGGATGAGTTGGCATAGTTAGGAAAGAAAGAATATGCCAAAAGAATATTCTTTTGCTTGGAGAGGAAGTGTGGATGTTGAGAGGGATCACATGTGGGATATATGTGAGTTGGATGTGAGTTTGCATGATGTGATGGTTTAGAGCCTAAGGTTTCAAATTCAAAATTTAAATTTGAATGTTAGGATAAGATGGTATGATGTGTAGGAGAAGCTTGGTGAAGTGTGTGAGGATTTGGATTTCAAAAGTAGAAGTGTGTGAGTGTGTGTAAAGGAGAAGCTTTGAGTGTATGTGTGTGTGTGTGGTGTAATTTAAAATTCAAAGGAGAGAGTGTGTGAGTGTAGAGATGAAGAAGATAATGAATACAGAATGTGTGGTAGAGAATGTTGTGATGTGATGTACAGGAGCCTATGTTGGAATGTTAGGGGACAACAAGTATAAGAAAGCACATTGTGTAATGGAATGTGAGTTCTCATGTAGGAGGATAAGATTGGGGAAGTTTTAAGTGGTGAAGGTTTAAGGTTTATAGTTGTGAAAAGGTGATGAAGATAGAGATAATCAAAGGATTAATTATGAGATTAATTATATTGCCATTTAGATAGAAAAGAGTTTGACAATAATGATAGGGGAATGTATTTGGGAAAATGGAAAGAAATGTTTAGATTGTGTGGAAATGTTAGAATAATCATTTGTTGAGAAATGGGGATTAACAAATGATTAGAGGATTTTTAAGTGAGAAGTGAGGTGTATGTGATATGTGAGGAATATATAGAAGAATGTGGGATTTTGTAAAACATTTATGTAGAAAAGGTAAGAAGGATCAAAACATAATTAACCTTCAATTACCACAAACTAAAATAGTCATTAAGACTTAATCCATGATTATCAATAATGATTTGATCACTGATCATCTTGATGTAAACAAGCTAAAAGAAATGAGTTGGCGTTTTGTTGAAAAATGAGAGGATTTGTTTTTGCTCCTTTCTAAGTCTAAACCTCGTTTCGAGTGTTTCTAATTGCTCAAGTATCATGTACATACCTTTATTGGAAGATCCACATGTGTCGGGTAAGAGGAAAACCGACAAGTACAATTCCATAAAATGGAATTCGAGAGAGGCACGCTGGCTACGTGCTGACGGCGCGCTAGAGTCACAATTTTCGTTTTACGGATTTTGGCTATCGTTTGTTATTTTAAGTGTTGCGAGCGTTTATTTGTGATCGTCAAAACATAAAGGAGATCTTAGTCAATGTTGCCCCAACAATCTCCCTCTTTTTTATGACGACAAATAAATTTTCGAAAGCAAATTAAAATTATAAACATAGCAAAGATGAAGAACGCCATTGATGTAGCTTGCATCTTGATCTTGGCCTTGTAATTTAGTGAAGCTTGAACTTTGTCTTCACCGAGCTTTAGTAGCTTATCTTCTCCCCCAAAATCTCTAGCTCTCTTTGCTTTCCTTCACTCCTTTTTGTCAAATTAAAAAGGCGGGATCTTGGTCTTTCACTTGAAGGTAGATATATTTGTAGAGGTAGGAAGTAGATATCTTTACACGTGCTCCTCCTAGATCGTTGTTCCCCCTTATTCTAAGGCGGGAATGCATAGGTCAAGAGCAATACATTCGAGGTGTTCTTGGCTACAACTAGCAGCAAACAAACACACAACAGTACAACACCACAAACAACAAACATATACGCATGTTTAAGTCCAACATGGGCTAGCTTACCATTTGGAAACTTGCAAACATGAATTAGTACAAGTATAACTAAGAATAGTTGATCCCTACGGTATTCCGCCATCAGAATCCACCCCTAAGAACCCATGATTCAACTTTTTTTTAGGATCACTAAGATCAACTTGGACCACTAAGAGCTTCCCTTTGGCAGTAAACCAAACCTCAGCTAGATCACCCAATGATCTAGGCTTGATCACTAAGATACAAGACTCCCCTTACAACCAAATTGAATTAAAGTTGTTTGTTTCAATCAAGCCCTAACCTAACCTAGAGACTCGATTCTAATAGAAAGGGTATGAGAAAAAAGACCATCGACTAATAACAAACAAGTGTGGATTAGGTACTTGTGTATCTCTCTTGCGGAGATGTGTTCTTCAATAAAATGACAGATGAGAAGATAAGAACACAAGAGGTGTTAGACTTAGAGGATGTATAAAAACGGACGAAAACGGAAGAAAACGGACTAAAACGTAAGAAAACGTACGTAAACTGGCGAAAATGTTCAAAAATGGACGAAAAAGTAAAAAAACGGATAAAAACGTATAAAACAAAAAAAACACTTTTGACCCACCAGACCTGTTGGGAGACCCATCTAGACCGACCCATGTAGACCAATCTATAATTTTAAAGGAAGACCTGCTAGACCCAACTAAACCCATCTATAAAATTATAAAGAGACCCAACTAGACTCATCTCTTAAAACTATTTACCAGTTAGACCTAAATTTAACAAATGATTCTCAAATTGACACCTCAACCTAAGGCTCTTATCAACACATCTTTTTTTTTTGGCATGATAATTTATTAGAATATTCTAAATGATTAAAATATGAAAGTGAATACTATTTTCACTTGTTAAAATAGTACATATTTAATACAGTAACAAAAATAGAATAAAAACTGGAATTATAATTGAGACAGTGAAAAAAGAAATAAAAAGAAAAGAAAAAGGAGGAGGAAAATGGTTGGTTGGCTGGTCTGATGTAATGCAAATGCAAAGCTGGAGACAGGCTGTCATCAACAACAACAACAACAAAACTTCTTCTCTCTCTCTTTCTTCTTCTTCTATTCATATTTTCCCCCAAATTGAAATTATTATTAATATTTTCATTTTCAATTACTATAATTTTCAATTCAATCTCAGATCCACATTTTCACCTTTCTTTGTAAGTACATCCTCTTCAATTTATCCTTTAATATCACATCTATACATATATACGATTTTTTGTTTTTAGGGCTCGTAAACTAAAATTTCTAATTGATGTTTATGTGATGTATTTTGACCTTTAATTATTAATTAACGCGCTATTTAGTTATGTTATATGTGTTTAATTTATCTTATAGATAGATTAATTTTTGTTGGTAACTTTTATTAGGTTTTAAATACTCTTATGTATTTTTTATAATGTTAGATTTTTGGTTTTAACAGATTTTTGTTACCCTTTAAATATGTTTCAGATGCAATTTCTGTTATTAGAGTTTAATTTTATAAAATTTAAGGAAGCCTTCGTCAGTATAAAAAGCTTACTATAAGTTAACGCCTGTTGAATGTATAGATTTGTGGTGTGGATATTTTTTTCATGGAAAGTGAGTCGGATGAGAAAAATAGAATGAAGCAGGTAGCAAAAAAATCCTAGATATGATGCTATTTGCCCGCAACTCAGACATATTTTCTTAACCATTTCCATGTTATTTTTATATGTAAGAAAGGTGTTACTTCTGCAGTAGACATAGAACATTGATATATTTAAATGCTTGCCTGCTAAATAGGTGAAGCGCGTGCGTACTTTAATCAGCAGAGAACCCTACTTTTGCTATTATACGTGATAGATCCATTTTTTTTAACCTTAGCATGTCCATGGGTGAAACTATTCTGTGTCTAGGTTTCTACGTTTGAGCCCTTGTATCATTTTGAGCCTTTCATTGTTCCGTATGACACAACGTACTGGAACTAATCCCGCCATGTAGATTGTGCTTTTAGCTGTTTTCAAAAATATAGAGTCAATGTTAGATTTGCTGCACAATAGCAACCCACGGGTTCTTATGAGGACGGCATGGTTAGAATTAAAAGCTTGTATTAATCTTCAGTTTTGATGTTGGTTATATTTTATTTTGTGTTGCGTCAATGTTTTGTATAGGCATCATGAAAAGCCAATTCTTTGTAACTTAAAGTCTTAAACGCTGCTACTACAAAAACTAAACCACATATGGGTGTACACATATTGCTAGAACTTATCTCCGTTAATTTACATATATACATAAAGACTACAAACTCTGGTTGCTAATTAAGACAGATGCCTGGTCGTGTTACTGCAGTTTTACAAAAAAGACAAGCGGTGACACATTTGTAAAAACATTTCATTTTAGCTCTCTGTTGATTAATCAAGCTTCTTAATTTTATCTGAGTTACCACACCTTCACTGCTATTTAGTTATCTCGGAGCAGTGTGATAAGTATGATGTGTTAAGCTGCTAAACATGGTGACCTGCTTTATACTTGTTATTATTGGAAATTTCCATTTAGAAATGTTATTCTGTTGCATTTCTATATTAAATCTGTGATAGAATTTGAATTTTGTCTTGCAATTGCTTTTACTTTCGTCTTAAGTCGTGATGCTTGTGTCTTCACTGATGACATGCATTTTCATTTTTTGCTGTAGGTGGTCTAGTCGTGTAGCTTCTGGGAGACATAATAATATAGTCACTCAGACCGGAATGTGGTAATCTTCCACCCAACTTAATACACGCGTAATTATTGATTGGTGTATGGGGCATTGAAGTTTCAAAAAGTGCTAGCTGGTGTCTAGAAAGAGTTCGCTTTACATATGTGACTGAAAATTGAAGGTACCAGGGGCTTTTTTGTATCCATGCTGTCAAAGCATGCGTGGAATCCATTTTTTGGGTAATGCCCCTGACGAGCGTTGTTGCTGATGCACTCGGTGTGGTTACAATCTCTCTAGTTGCTGTATTAGGTCTCATTGGCTTACTCTGCATCTTGTACTTGTTATATTTTCGAGACCACATTCGTAGTCAGAGTCAAACCCAACTTGGATACTTCAGTGGTCCGTGGGTCGTTCGGATCATCTTTATACTTTTTGCATTCTGGTGGGGTTTTGGAGAAATTTTAAGGTTAGAATTCTTGAGACGTGACGGTCGGGTATTCCATACTCTTGACTCTAAATGGCATGGAACCGTATGCAAATCCTACATAGTGTCAAACCTAGGAATTTCAGAACCGTGTCTATTCCTCACACTCGTTTTTCTTCTTCGTGCTTCCTTACAGAACACATCATCGGGCCCGCTGAGCCAGAAATGGAACATCAAAACAACCATTTACATTCTTCTATGCATTTTACCGATTTTTGCCCTTCAAATGACGGTGGTTTTATTTGAACCTCAATACGAGACGGATCTACACCTAAACAAAAAAGCCTACTTTTTCAAAGTTACAACTGACAACCAAACTGATGTTACTCGATGCTATTACCCTTTATTAAGTACCATATTTCTTGGTCTTTTTGCCGCCATGCTAACACTTTATTTGTTCTGGCTTGGAAGGCGAATACTAATTCTGGTCATCAATAAGGGTTTGCAGAAGAGAGTGTACACATTGATATTTTTTGTTTCTAGCTTTTTTCCGTTACGGATTCTGCTACTTGGTTTATCTGTTCTATTCAAGCCAGGAGATGCTGCATTTGAAGTTCTTGCGTTCCTGGCTTTTCTTTCACTTGTATTTTGTATCGGGGTTGGGATTTGTGTACTTGTTTACTTCCCGATTGCTGACTCTTTGGCATTAAAGAATTTGCAAGATATGGAAGCTACAAGAAGGATTATTGGGGAAAATAATGATACTTTGTCACTAATTGCTAACCATAGCCCGCTTGAAGATTTTATGGCGAGCAGTGGGAGAAACTCAATCACTTCAACAAAACGGGGGTCGATTTCTTTTCGGACAATGGAGAGAGATGAACAAAACAGGGATCAGTCTCTCTTTGTGGAGTTGAGCCTTTTTTCTCCTAGTCAACACTCGACTCCTATAGGTTCCCCTCAGCTTAATGGCTGGCCTATGCTCCCTTTGAGGGCAAGCTAATGAACCATGATGGTGAATCAACATATGCCAACTCATTTTTGTGGTAAACTACAGTTTGTAAAGGTCTTAGGTTTTAATAAGGATTGCTATTATTCGGTACTGTATTTTAATGTTGGAGATGTGTTGGTTTGCCACCACCCGCCTTGTTTTTTTGGTGGAACTGATCTGTATCTCGTCCTGTTTTACTTTTATAACCTGTACAATTTCGTCTATGTTTGCAATTTGAGTTAATGCATTTTTGTTTCATGTCAAGGTGGAATAGTTGATTGATTGATTGTTTATTGACTTTAAAGGTTCATTATTTGTTCTAATAGAATCATAAGCTGCTTTGATGTACGTTTGCTCAGAGCTTCTATTCTTGCAGGTATTATCTTTGTCGCTTATATGGCTGCTGTCAGTTGTGTGTTTCCAGGTTTCTTTTTGGTAGTGGTTGTTTGAGTTGCAGAACTCTATGATCTAGTCTTTGTTATATCAGGTGTGGAGTGTTATTTTAATAATGGGTTAAGTGGAATTGAGTTTCATTCCAACTAAAAATGTTTGATTAGTGGATTAGATTTCAAAATTATATGTCAAACCCATGAATGTTAATATAGGAAACCCCCAAATGGTTTTTCTTCATCTTAGATCATACAGATGCCCATACTTTGATACTGTGCCGATTGCAAAAAAGATACGGGTTAATCGGGTTGACCCGAACCCGAATAACCCAAACAAATTTAACCATTCAGGTTTATCTCAGATACCCTGATTAACTCAACCAGAATAGTCTTGATCATTTGGGTCAGGTCGGCTTTCTGATACCCCTAGATGTGATGCTACAAAATCCTATCTGTCAACGGTCATCATAAGATAAACGTGACATATTTGTGTTCTACAGGTTATTACCCTTCTGAGTTTCTCCCATAGATGAGGCATTTAGGTCATTTGGGTCTATCACATTTTGTGCTTTAAAAAGGAAAGGACTAAAAAATGTCTAGAAAATTTAGATGGCATGAGAATTACAATTCTGTCTAGTCCTTTATAGGGAGGATCATTGATGTGAGGTTATAATCCAAATAACTAAGATCGGCATATCGTGAAGATACACATCCCTTATACCCTCTTAAGAGTCGTAGCTATAGCTCTTCGTGCTGTATATATATAATTCAAATCTCTTCAAAGGACAAATAATTCTTTTTATATAACTTACCAAATGTGAAGGCCATATTTTAGTTATGTAATTGACCAGTAATACTTAATCTGGTACATCCGCAGTAACTGTTCAAGGCGAACCATGATACCTGTAGGGTAATGGCAGGCAGTGTGAAGAATTTGAGACATAAAAAGAGAACATGTTACTGAATGTCATAGTAGGCCATATAGCAATTATAATTCACAAGATCCCAAACTGGCCATGCCCTACGTACCTACCTTCGAAATGTAAGACGAGGTTGAGTAGAGAATTAAAAGGAGTGATTTTTATACAGTTAAACAAGTTGAGTCCAGGGAAAAAAATCTGATATCCTTAGACAACTAACACACATTCACAACAATTTTCTATATTCTTGAAAAACCAAAACCCACCTTAATAATCAATAGCGAAAAGATAGATAAGAGAAGCATTGGAATGTTAGCGAAAAGATAGTAAAGCATTGTAAAGAACTAGGATTGCGATTGCAGAGGCACCCAGCGAAAAACAAAAACATTCAGACCCATAAACAGACAGGGCCGTCCCCGAGTTTTTGGGAGCCCTAAGCGAAATACGTTATAGGCCTTCAAAAACCAATGTCATATAAAAGGTATTTATAAGATATTATGCAAATTAGCTATTATAAATATACACATTTGTTGATTGATCCACTGTCGTTTTGACAGTGGGTCAGTTTCTACATAACATGGCTCCAATTTTTGGGCCAGCCTGTGTTTTTTTTTTTTTTAAAGTAGGAAAGGAAAAAAAAAATATTACTAAAGTTCATGTTATTCAGATAAAAAAAATACTTCCGGCGGAACATCCCTTCGATAAACCTATAACTTACATAATCGATATGGTCACAAACATATACAACACATTATATTAAAAAAAAAAACCCATAATAGCAAAAAAAAAACCAACACTTAAACATGAGGCACTAGCTCTAAAATTCGCATAAAATGATGGCCCAAAGAAAAAAAAAAAATATACAAAACGTCCCTAAACATTTTTAACAATTACGATTTTCATACACAAAAAATCCCGTAAAAAAATTAAACAAAAAAAACACGTCAAGTTTATATTGATCACAACTTTATTTACATTCATCGGCCCACAAAAAAAAAGATATCGAACTAATATCACCAAAAAAAGAAAATATTCGGGAAAAAATTAACCCCACCCAACGCAAAAAAAAAATTCCCGAATCGTACAAAAAAAGAAAATATCCGGGAAAAAATTTAGACAAAAAAAAAAAACAAAACGACCCTCACCTTTTTAACTATGTAACGATTTTCTTACTACAAAAAAATCCCGTAAAAAAAATTAACAAAAAAAAACACGTCAAATTTTTATTGTTCACGAAACTTTTTTAACATCTCGCCGCAAATAAAAAGATATCGAACCGTCCCAAAAAAGAAAATATTCGAGAAAAAATTAACCCGTTCCAACGCAAATTTTTTTTTCCCGAATCGTACAAAAAATGAAATATCCAGGAAAAAATTAGCCAAAAAAAAAAACAACCAAAAAATAGCCTAAAATCTGGCCCAAAGTAAAATAAATAAATAAAACGGACCCTCACCTTTTAACTATTTACGATTTTCTTACACAAAAATTCCCGTAAAAAAAATTACAAAACCGTTCCAAAAAAAAGAAAATATTCAGGAAAAAATTAGCCCGTCCCAACGCAAATTCTTTTTCCCCGAATCATACAAAAAAAAAGAAAATATTAAAAATTAACCCCGCCATAACGCATCGCCAAAAAAAAACTCCTGAAACGCAAAAGAAATTATTCGGGAAAAAATTAGTCCCGCCGCAACGCGCGGGTTATTTTGCTTGTTTAAAAACATGACCCATAAGATGAGTAGAGTAGATTTGAGTTATTTTGTCTTTAACATCTCACATGGGTCTAAAACGAGTCAAAAGGAACAGATCAAACAAGTTGAATCGGTGAAATTTTGCTCCAAGTTTTGTGCAAATCCGGCGAATTTAAAAAAAAAAAAAAAAAAAAAAAAAAAAAAAACTAATTAGGCCGGCCTAAATTTTTGGGCTAAATTTTTTAGGCTTTTTTGGCCCAGCACTGTAGCACTGTAGCAGTGCTACAGTGCTTAAGATGAACAGTGGGAAAGTGTCAAAAACGACGGCGTTTTAAATGTAAAATGTGTAAGTGTATAATGTAATGCTTGTTGGGCTTGTTATCTTTGGTTTTTATAACTACAACTTCAAAAGCCTTATGGCTATTGTGTGTCCATGTAAAATGCCTACCATGTGTCCACTAGAAAACTACTATGGACGTATGGAGTATGATTAATACAAATAATTTTAAAGTGCAAGGTATGTTCATAGATCATGGATACAAGCAAGTTGAACGTGCTATTAAAGACAAGATAAGAGCGTTGTAAGCGATAAGATAATAATAATATACTGGTGTACATTTATTTCTTGATTAAATTGTATTATTACCTAGGTAATATAAGTAACAAAAATGTATTATTTCTAGGTAAATCGATGCTATTTGAGTATTCTTTTCTAACAGGTGTTAAGCAGATTTTTATAATCGTATAACTAGCAAATAATAATTTTTTTTAAACAAATAATTTTACAGTTCAACTTGTATACAAACTATACTTTGGTGTGTTAAAATATTTTTATAAGCCTGTGATAGGTCTATTTAAAGGAATTATAAGGCCATTCAGCTGCCTGCAGAACAAAGCCAAAGTGTTTTAGCCATGGTAGTAACAAGCATCCTACACATGAAGAACGGTAATGGAGAATTTAGCTACGCCTTGAATTCGTATCTTCAGGTCTGCCTTTTAGTTCATCTATTTTATATGTCATATTGAATATGTTTTGATCCTAGTGTACAATAAACTCAGAGCATATCTTTTCTGTTTTAGGAAACTGGGATACGTAAAACACTACATATACTGGAGCGTACAATAAGGGGTATTGCTTATCACGATGTTGTCTCGAGCCAATGTTTTAAGATAGCAGACTTGGGGTGCTCCTCAAGCAAAAACACATTATTGGTTGTATCTAGCATTATTGATATAGTCACTGAGATATGCAAAGAAAATAGTTGTAAACCACCACAATTTCAAGTATGCTTAAATGACCTCTTTGAAAATGATTTCAATAATCTTTTCAAAATGTTACCCGATTTTTACGCAACACTTAAAAAGGAGAAGGAAGAAACTATGGGCCATTGTTTTGTTTCAGCCGTTCCTGGTTCCTTTTATGCCAGACTTTTTCCGGATCAAAGTATGCACTTTGTTCACTCCTCTTATAGTCTTCAATGGCTTTCTCAGGTTTCTATTACGGCTATCTTTAGTTGCATATATTTTGAATGTATAGCGCAGACTATTTTCATTGATAAACTATAGTCTGACCCTTGTCTTAATAGGTACCTAAAGGCATTGGAAACAACACATCAAATATTTATATAGCTAAAACAAGTCCTCCAAATGTGATCAAAGCGTATGCAAAACAATTCTATGAAGACTTCACAAAGTTTTTACTGATGCGTTCTAAGGAAATAGTACGTGGTGGATGCATGGTTTTAACAATTGTTGGCCGCAGTATTGTTGATCCAACTAGTGATGATTGTTGCAGTTTCTGGGAGCTACTAGCGCAAGCACTTCTCGACTTGGTTAAAGAGGTATAAGATCCAAATGTGATCTTAAAATAGTTTTTTCTTCTTCATATTTGACCAATTATATATACTTTAATTAACAAATACCACAGGGTCTTGTCCGGGAATCAGATATCAATTCTTTTAATATTCCAATCTATACTCCGTGCAAGGAAGAACTAAGAAGTGTTATTCATAACGAGGGATCATTTTCTCTAGATAACTTAAATATTTTCAAGCTTAATTGGGATCCAAACGACAAAGATTACACGAGCACATATGATCTTGACGAGCTTAGCCAAGGCCACGGGATAAACACAGCAAAGATGATGAGAGGAATTACAGAGCCATTGCTCACTTCTAACTTTGGAGATTTCATAATTCAGAGGTTATTTAAAGTGTATGGGAAGCATGTGGCGAAACATCTATCCAAGAAGAAAACAAGACACGTTACCATATCCATTTTCATAACAAAAGATGACAAATTAAGTTCCCCCCCCCCCTCACCCCCCCCCCCCCCCCCCCCACCCCCCATTTTAGTAGATGGAATGAATAGTGTAACTTTATGCGGATTTAGTTATGGTGAACTATGAGATAGTAATAAGATTTTTTCCATGAGTGGTGGCAGCAACGACGTATGTGCAGATGCAGATGGATTTAAGGACACACAAGTACTGGAACGTGCAAACATGACCATGGTGTCTCATTCGGTTCACAAGGGTGATACGGATAGGATATGGTATGTACTTGCACAAAGTATTCGAGTAAGACCATATGCGAGGTCTCGTTTTACCCGTCAGTCAATCTTTGTTGGCCAATGCTGTTACGTACGTTGGTGTTGCCGGAGTTGTATCTTTGGTTTAGTATGCAAATTACATTTGCTTATTATTATAAGAATTATAGGAAAGTTATGTTTTTGGTTTTTATGCAAGACTAGTTATAATTCCCGTGCACGCACGGGATTATTTCTAATTTTTTGAATAATGTATTCTTATCTATCAAGAAACAAATAGTTTTTTTTTTGTTTTTCTTTAAATGTTTGATATATTAGTACTTGCTCGAAGTCACCGTTGTTGCTGGAATTCATAAAAGTTCTTTAGACTTTTTATAGTACTTACTATTGAGTTGTGTAGGCATGGTTTGATCTTCTTCCCTTCAATGCAAGTTCATTAAAACACAATATCAAATAAAATTGTATGACAATTTCTAACAAAAAATAACTAAAAAAGAAAGTATATATGTTAATCATCTTCCCAAATTAAAAATTAAATGATAAAGCATAAAAATAAAACGGTTTCATTTCATTGATGACATGAGTCTTTAAAGTATTAACACCAAAACTACAATAATACAAAATTAAAATTCAATGTGATAACCATTAGCCTTAGGCCCCAATACTTAAAGGATTCGAGAGATGATCCATAAGTTTACTCGTCTTCCTGGCTGAGCAACGTGGATAAATGTTGGTAACAAAAACATCCAATTGCAAATCTAAATGTATAAAATTTACCACCAAAACTTATCATCCACAACTTATTATATAAAGCATAGAAATCGTACCTTACCAAAAGCACCCTTCCCTATCATGGTAAGTAGCTCAAAATCATCAACTATCATTTTGTGAGAGAAGAAATTTAAGTAAGTTGTTTTGATCTTTCTCTGCAGTCAATTTCTTTTCGAGCAAAATTCGCCTAATTAACAAAAACTCAAGTGTTACTTTTCTTCTAGGAGCATACAAATTTCTATTTCTTTTCTGCAAATGTCAAAACTAAACAAACAAATTGAATTAGGACACATAACTGAAGGTGTTTCTTGGTCCATTGTTCAAAAGAACTTTTTTTTTCAAGCAAAAAGTACTTCACATTTTGTAATATCTTGTGGTAAAAGATTTTTTCGCAGAAAAAATAATGTATGTGATATCGTGAACTTAAAGCATCTAAAGATAGCATACATGTGTATTTAGACGCTAAGAAACTATGAAGCAAACACAAAATTTCTACTAATTCCGAGCTTCTTAAGGATCCGTCAAAACACAAATCCAACAATAAGTAAACCATTAACAAATACCCAAGTGTTTAGGATTAAACACACGTATCAAATTTTTAGCAATTGTGTTAACACCTTGAGCCAAAAAGTTTTGCAATAGATGTTATCATTTTTTTGGCAATAAGAAGCAACACATGTAATGCTTACGTGTAGCAACGTCTGTACCCGCTGCAGAAACCACAACACTTAGACTTTACAATCAGTTTCTGATCTTTTAACCTGGAAAGATAACGTCCTTCCAGTGAAGCTCTTGACATTTATATTGTCGTATTATCGAGAGCAGAATACATTTAGTTATAACATTTAAGAATAGACTTTTATATAAGAATAGACTTACATATGTTTCATAATGTAAATTAAATTGTAACTAAGTCATGTCAAATACCATATTAATCTGCAGTTGCAGTTCACTTGTGCAATAATGATTTTACTATTTAATCCCTAACCATATTTAATGTGTATGGTCATTGAGTCACTGATATATATAAAAGGAGAAGTGAAAAAATGTTTGAACTAATTATATCAGTGGTAGGACATTCTACAACGAATCAAATCCAGCCTCCTTTACCAATAAGATAGAAAATTAAATATGTATACAACTACTTAAGAGTACTTTATTCAACATTGAACTTGAAGATTTGATCTTGCTAAGATTTAAGCATAAAAGTAGCATTGGTACCTAAACATATCGAAGGGGGTGTTTGGCATTGTGTTTAAAGT
>BQNB010122767.1:0-20220 GCA_026074375.1 Tanacetum coccineum
TTTATGATTTAGATTAGTATTTTTAATATTTAATTTAGAGTAAAACAGTTTTTAATTCATAATAAATTTAAAAAAAGTCAAAAAAATATAATTCTTTTTTTTTAAAAAAATTTATCATTTAGGACTTAGGAAAATTAAATTTGCTTTCGTAGGGTTAAATTTGTAGAATTAAGTTTTTTAAAGAACGGGTTTTGATCCTGTTAACGTTTTTTCGCGTTTTAGCTTTAATTGCTTTCGTTTTAGGCTTTCCTTTACTTGTTTTTTGCATTTTACTTATAGAAATAGAAACCCAATCCAACTTGTGATTATTCAAGCATTGTTCCACAAACCGATTCTCGATTTTCAAATTCACGCCTCGTCGGGACACGACCCGGGAAGGTTTTGAGGGTTTTGCTTAGGTTAAAAGTGAAATACTCTTTTTAAAAGCTTTACGGAATATTTATCATTGATAAATTTTGGAATTATCCTTATATATATTTATATATTATATATATTTATATATACTAAAAGGTTAGTTTTAAAGGTATCATAGACTGACACTAATAAAGATGACCGTTACATTCTTGTTTGACTTTGATTATTTCTAAGGCTAGCAATTATTATGGAAAATTTCTAAAGTGCCTCTAAGGACTATAGATTTGTACTTTATTTACGGATTTTGAACAATGGATTAGAGTTAATCTAATACACTAATGCTAACTTTCCTAACATGATTGAGACGATACTTAATTCTAGCCATACTATAATTTCATCATTAATGATGGGCATATCAGACTAGAAATGTTCAATGTAGAGCAAAGTTATAATATATATTAAAAGATTAAGAATACATTACTACTTAGGAAGTTGCTTATAAGATTGTCTGAAATAGGAATTGTTGTTGAACTTCCTAGTTTCAAACATATTATGCGAACGTATTGTTATAATGCTTGTATTGGTATATCGTATTATTCAAGAACTTTATTATTTGTAATTTTTTGAAATTAGTATTATCAGAGTTTTAAGAGATCATAGCCTAGTTGACTTATTCAAGAAGCCTATGTCTTTCAGTATGTGTGTTTGTCGAAATTAAAGAGATAGGACTTTGAATGGTTGGTTGTTAATTGATCTTTCATTTAGTATTTTGATAATTAAAACGTGAAAGTTAAAATTTCTTGAAATTGATGTACTTGATACTGCGATCATATATGTTTTATATTTGTATATTTTCATCCATGAATATCTATTTTTACAAAAATTATCCATTTTCGGTTGATGATATGGGAATAACATCAAATTAAGGCAAATACGAGAGTGTTGATGATATTCATGACTTTTAATATCTAATAGTTGGACTAATCAAATTCACATGTATTTATGAAGATAAATATTGGATTGACCCAACCTATGAAAATTGACTACATGGATTGTCGCATATGGTAAAATTCATGAATGGTTATGTCAATTGGTTCTTTGATATGATTAAACGTTGATCGGAATAAGTGTTGGGTCAAAATTTGACCCAATTGTCTCTGAAAAGTATTTAAAAGTAAAATATCTTAAATTACTCACTGAATAAATAGTGAGTTTCTCACTGATAAATAAATCAGTGAGTGTTGTAAAAATCTCTCTCAACATCAAGCTTCGAGGACGTTGAAGAGCAACTGAAGAAACTGATGCGGTCATCGTTAGACTTCTACACGAAGTTTTACAACTCCCTAGGCAGAGCACTTAATCGTTGTAGTAGTAGTATAGGCAAGACTCGGGGGGTTGTTATCGTTCACTCGAGGAATAGGTTGGGAAGGCTTGATCACGGTCTAACAGAATTCTAAAGGTTGAGGGAAGATTATTTTTGTGTTTTTATATTTTATGGAAAGCAAGTAAATCATATAATTGGAGAGGTGGTTGGTTTTAGCTATTAAACTAAATAATAATCTAAACTACTGGTGATAACAATATAATAAAAGATTGTGTTTATTTAATCATGTATTACTCCCTAGATTGCTTCTCCTAGTGTTGTTGCTTTGTCACACTTGTGATGATCTGTGTAATTATTTCCTAAGTCATGAACGAATTACACGAACCCGCCGTCTACTTAGTATTCCGTTAGAGAAAACGCACAGTTAAGTAGTATGAAGACTATTACAAGGCCCCTAAGGGTTAATGAGTGCATGTGAAATATATTAAAAGTGGATCAACCATATTAGGGGGCAAGGTAGTATGAAGACTGTTACCCGATGGTATCCTTTCTACACAATCATGTTTCCCTAGACATATCAACAACGATACAGACAAAAGCTAGTTTTCTAAGACCTAACATGCACATCCATCACAAGAAGCAACACCACTAAGATCTACATTCTAGGTTTCATACAATCATAAATAAACACAATAGGAGGTTTAGCCAAGCATGTTAAAGATAAAGCAAGAACATAGATGAATCAAACAACACATAGACATATTGGAATGTTTAATAAACCTTACTTAATTAAAATGAGTTAGAGGTTGATAATAGGGTTTTTAGGCTTAAAATCGTCCCTAAACAGCTACATAAAACAAACTAGGGTTGTACCCTCTTTTTATTCTAAAGTTACACACATTAAAACCCTAATTCGGGATTGTATTTTATAGGTAAATCGTTATGTACTAGTGTCACGTTTTTAAATCACTGACGCCGTCATGAAAGAGAATATTCTAGATAATGGGTTGGGTCGTGTGCTCTGACGCCGTCTTGGTCTTCGTTGTGACGGCGTCATGTTGTATCTGTGACGCCGTCTCCAGCCGCTGAGAATATTATCTTGAGAGATGTTGGTGTAGGTCCGTAGTCTTGTTCGTTTCTTCTCCAAATGAGCCCAAATCAATGTGTAATTCTTCCAAATGCCCTCCAAATGTAAAATCCCTAAAAAGGAACGATTAAGAACTAATTTTGGGCATAAACACACGATTTAGGAGGTTACAACGACCCGAAAGTGTATAAAATGACACCTTCATCAAATACGCCTACACTTGAGATTTGCTTATCCTTAAGAAAATAGGCTTTTATATCTAGCAAAAACATATGAGGGGTCATTTTACCTACTCTTTAAAAGTATTTTAGAACACAACCTTCTAGACCTTGTAATTAACAGCACGAAAAGTATATACTAGCACCTCACATATGTGTTTGGGATTTTCTCTTTCACTCGGGTGTATAATAAATTATAACATAAGGGGGAAAACGAAAATCAACACTCATTAATTATCATAGCATATAAATTACCCATAGGTTGGTTTAAAGGATCAAAAACCTCCACCCGCTGTGCAGCATTTTCATTACTTTCTAAGGAGTTCTTTTTAAAGGGTTGTGGTGGTAGTAGGTGTAAAGATATCATATAATGGATATACTGAAATGGATAGGTACATTTGGGTGGTTTGGTTAAATTTGGAGTGGATGTGTTAGCTTTTTATTTACTCGTATTTACACTGTGGTTTGGATTCTAGCAAGACTCGGACGAAGTCTACAAACTCTCTTCTTTTTAAACATAAATCAATCTCTTTCTTTGTCTTTTCTATTTTTTTGATGACATAGTACATCAATGGGGGTTATAACGCGTACCCTCAACTTGAGCTTTTATATGTTCGATATGTACAATCTATCTAATGACCCGATTGAGGTGGGAGCAATTAACATGGAAGATTATTGAAAAACATTTACGGGTATTGACTTAACTTTTTTCCCTATTCTTCTGCTAAATAAATACTAAATGAATCTCAATCGTCTCAAAATGTATTTACAAGGATTAAGGACTTATGCAACCGTGTACCTCAATAATTAACTGGGGTAAACACAATAATGTACCAAATGCGGGTACATTACATGGTAGGCTATGGCTCTTTAGGTGTAACGATTGTTTATGGGGTGACCAATGCTCTTCATAATAGTCTAGAATCCCACCAGAAATTTACGGGAATTCGTGAAATAAGGTAGGCTGAAGGGTTGTACTAGAGGTATTCATGCACTAATGATGGAGGGCATGGCAAGGGTATGGGATAGTTATATGATCGGTGTAACCATCATAACAATTACATGTTTAAACATGGGTTAATCTAATGCCTTTAATCAAGCAAATCCTATAGTTACTATGCGATCTCGGGATGCTCAACAATAACAAGTTCTAGAATTTTAATTACATCTACCGGTACACTCATATGAATTTTACTAATCTCCAGACATTCAAAAAAGGGTGACCAAGGCAAATGGCATACATTGACCGTAACGACGGAATAGGACTGCACGCCTTTCAGATCACCTTAACTCGAAACCGGTAAAGATTTTTTTAAAATAAATCATCTTGGGTTACCAATGATGGGTACCCGAATTCCTAAAGATCTAAGGGCGAACCTCACATTTTTGGGGTGGAATCTGAGGGTTATTGTGCTAGTCATATAAATTCCTATCCATGAGATGCTATTAATACTTGGTTTTCGTCGGTATGTGTCGTAAAAAAATTAATTTGGGTAAAAATCACATTTTATGCTATGTTTCGATATATTACCCATCATTTTAAGGACAAAGCAAATGGCAAATAAAAGAATAGCTTCTAAGGCTTATTTCCCCCCTACACTTAAGTTGAACATTGTCCCTAATGTTCTATAGAAGTACCCGTAAAAACGAATAAAGGGAAAAGGAAACAAGGAAAAGAAACTAGTACTCCCCTGGTTTGCTCAATAATGGAGAAGAAACATGCGATAATTGGTTAAATCGTCCTTCAAGAATCATCCAATGAAACTTCCTAAGAACTTTCAAGCTTCTTCTCATCAAATATAACATGTAATCGAAGACAAAGACAACTACACCAAGCATAAAATGTGCGATAGACAAATATACAATATGAATTTAGGGTTTGACTCGATAAAGCAGTAAAGATAGGATGAGGGAATTGTTAAACTTATTAGATTTTGCAGGTTTGTAACAGAAGAATACACATATTATATGTTATTCAAGTTTTATTTTCAAAAATAATTAAAAACTTTAAGTTTTCTGGACCTGGGCGTTTGACGCCATCAGGGTTTTCGTGACCCCATCACAGGTATCGCGGTGACGGCGTCGCGTGTTAATCGTGACGTCGTCTCCACAGTTTGTGAAAACAAAATTTTTGTTTTTGTTGAAAAATTTCCTGCACTTGATTCTATAGGTTAATTCCTGTACAAATGGCTGCAAAAAAACCTAAGATTTAACAATTCAATCATATGACTCGAAACTGACGCGAATTCATCTAAATAATTCATTTAATATGTTTAAATTTGGCTCAAAAGCCGGATAAATTTTCCCCTACACTTATTATTCGTAAAATACCTTTGATTTAAATTAAGACGAGGTTAAAGACAAACAAAGCATGATTACAAGATAGTTCAAACATAATAAAACAAATGGTAAAGAATTAAAACACACGTGACACTCCTAATTTGCAGGAAAAGTAAATTGGGTTGCCTCCCAAGAAGGTCTTTTCTTTATTAACGAGTCTTGTAGCTAGACTCAAATTCCTTTTACTCCTTAAGCTTGATGATACTTATGTGGTTAGTTTTGAGTTTTTCAATTGTTTCTCTATCTCTTTTATAAGTGCATCCAAGGTCCATGCAAGCTTTGTAATACACCTTTCTCTTTTCAAGGATATACTTAAACCCCTTTTTTCTAGCCTTCAAGTTTTCCACAAAGAATGCCTTAAACTTATCCTTTTCTAAGGAGGATACTAGGTCTAATTCTTTTTTCCTTTGAGGCATTCTAAACACGACCTCGTCGTCCCTTTGGGCAAAACCTAATTAATCCTAAAGATTTATCATAAGCGAGTTTAGATGTATGCGCAAAAGGCTGTCCCAAGACTACTTCACTTAACCTACTATCAATGATGTTGCCCAAATCTTTGAAAATCATAAAGTCCACAACATAAACGAAGCACCTGATAAATATATGCACATTTTTAACTCTTCCAACGAAGTTGCAAAACTTATATGGTTGGTATGGGTTTCTACGTGCTTGAAAGGATTTTTCTCTTATTTTATTGTGGTAAGCACGAGACATGATGTTGACAGGAGATTATAGATCAATATATGCATGGCCCGTGTAAACGGTGCCAATTACGCAAGGAATCTTTAAGCTCTAAGGGTAGCCTTTCCTAATCTTGGGTTCTAGGGTCGAGAAAGGGGGTTGAGGTTCTCCTAATAGTTTCTTATGGTAAGCTAGCTCTTTCTCGGTAGGGAACCTATCCTTAAACAATTCTTCCTCAAAATTGTTTCTTCGTTGCGTTCTTAATTCAAGTTCCTTCATTCTTTCTTTAGGCCAGAAGATTTTAGAGTCAGAAGATTGGTTGGTTAATTCGTTTATGGTTTTAAAGAGGAGAGAATCAATGGTTTACCTCATTTGTAAAAGCTTGTTTATTCGGGCCGTAAACTTAGCGTATGACAGGTGGTTCTTGAGGAGAGGATCCTAAGGTCGATGATGGATTCGCATTCTCCATAGTGAAGAGTGGAATAGTTAATGGAAATTATGAACAAATACACAAAGAAAAGATAGACTACGAGAAAGCTAATATGCGAAAATTAAATCTTACTTGAAAGGATTCAAGCAAGTAGAACTAAGCTAAACTATGATCAAAACCTAACTATTCCCCAGGCGGCGGCGCCAAAAACTTGATGCGGTCGTCGTTAGACTTCTACACGAAGTTTTACAACTCCCTAGGCAGAGCACCTAATCGTTGTAGTAGTAGTATAGGCAAGACTCGGGGGGTTGTTATCGTTCACTTAAGGAATAGTTTAGGAAGGCTTGATCACGGTCTAACAGAATTCTAAAGGTTGAGGGAAGATTATTTTTGTGTTTTTATATTTTATGGAAAGCAAGTAAATCATATAATTAGAGAGGTGGTTGGTTTTAGCTATTAAACTAAATAATAATCTAAACTACTGGTGATAACAATATAATAAAAGACTATGTTTATTTAATCATGTATTACTCCCTAGATTGCTTCTCCTAGTGTTGTTGCTTTGTCACACTTGTGATGATCTGTGTAATTATTTCCTAAGTCATGAACGAATTACACGAATCCGCTGTCTACTTAGTATTCCGTTAGAGCAACGCATAAGTAAGGTAGTATGAAGACTATTACAAGGCCCCTAAGGGTATACTAAATGCATGTGATATATATTAAAAGTGGATCAACCATATTAAGGGGAAAGGTAGTATGAAGACTGTTACCCGATGGTATCCTTTCTACACAATCATGTTTCTCTAGACATATCAACAGCGATACACACAAAAGCTGGTTTTCTAAGACCTAACATGCACATCCATCACAAGAAGCAACACTACTAAGATCTACATTCTAGGTTTCATACAATCATAAATAAACACAATAGGAGGTTTAGCCAAGCATGTTAAAGATAAAGCAAGAACATAGATGAATCAAACAACACATAGACATATTGAATGATTAAATAAACCTTACTTGATTAAAACATGAGTTGGAGGAAGTACAATAGGGTTTTTAGGCCCTAAAATCGTCCCTAACAGCTGCTAAACTAACTAGGGTTCGTACCCTCTTTTTATTATAAAGTTACACACTTAAAACCTTAAATTCGGCTTTCTATATATAGGAAAAACGTTGTGATGGCATCGCATTTTAATCGTGGCGCCGTCACGAAAGATAATATTCTAGATAATGGGCTGGGTCGTGTGCTCTGACGCCGTCGTGAAATCTTGTGACGTCGTCTTGGTCTTCGTTGTAACGGCGTCATGTTGTATCTGTGACGCCGTCTCCAGCCACTAAGAACATTATCTTGAGAGATGTTGGTGTAGGTTCGTAGTCTTGTCCGTTTCTTCTCCAAATAAGCCCAAGTCATGTGTAATTATTCCAGATGCCCTCCAAATGAAAAATACCTGAAAATGAATGATTAAGTACCTATTTTTGGCATAAACACATAATTTAAGGGGTTAAACGACCCCGAAAAAGTGTATAAAATAACACCTCATCAGAAACACTTTTGACTTACTAATGCGGAGTCAGTCAGTAAAAGTACCTGAGCTATAAACAACACCAGAGTCATTGAGGTTTGACAAATGTCTCCCTGACTCTGAAGAAACAAGTATGAAATATGGGCTGGAACTTTCTAAAAGCAAAATGCAAAAAGGAAGCCAAACAAAGTACATGAGTTGCTATAAAAGTGGGAATAGTTGTCATCACTATTCCAAAAGCATGGTTGTTGCTTTTACAAGCATTTATTAGATGATGTACATCTTCAATAGATGCATGACACCTCTCATCAACCATCACATGTGACCCATGTACTTTCACCTATATATATGTATGTTTGTAATAGAGATAGGTAGTGATTCTAAACAAACAAAAAATAGTACAATGTATTATAGTTGATAGGATCCTCCTCCCATTGAAGTATAAGCTTAGCTTTGATTCGTAAGAGTTTTATTTGTCATTCAATCAGGATAGTGTTCCACGACTATCCCTTGTTAATTTTTGATTCATTTCTAATAAGATTTATAAACAATGAAAAGTACAAATTATGTTATTAGTTGGCAAATGGGTATTGAGTAAAGCTTATTCTTATTTTCTTTTAGCGTTCATGTTTTACTCAGATCTTTGGACCAACAATAAGGTTACTTAAAAAATCGTTATTGGGAATAATGTGAAACACGTGTTGTCAAGATGGGATTTGTTCCTCCAAGAATCATGGAGTTAAATACATTTGGGCCCCTTGACGATTTGAACAAGATGTGTACACGGCCGTGCCTAAATGTAATTAAGATGAATCTTGAATTGATCTTGTAATCTAGTTCAATATTCAACGTCAAGAAATAGAAGTGTTAAATGAAAAAGAATGCTATTAATCAATGTATTATATTTAACTAGGTATCTGGAACAAAAGGAACTTGATTAATAAACCATTATCTTAAAATTATAATGAAACTAAACCTTGCGTATTTTAGAGGTATTGACATGTTGCTAGAAGCTAACATTTGCTTGTATAATTACAAGGTAAGTGTGTCATTAACAAGTGAGAGTTGATGAAATATGCTCAAAGCACATTACATAATTATATGGCTAAGTATATGTGAGCTTAAGGGGTCACACACAAATACACTCAAACACCTTAGTCTATAACATAAATAATGTATTTATATTATATTAACATCAAAGCAAATTTATAAGTAAATTAACTAGTATTTTTATTATATAGTGTAATAATACATAAGGAGTTAAATACTTACAAGTTATATATTATTAATAAGGTATCAATAAATTGACTAACAAATACAAATAGGGAAACCTCATATTTTGTGTTGGGGTCCGGCAAAGGGAGAAAACAAGAAAAGAAAAGATAACTTGATTTCTAAGTTCAAAAAATATGATGTTATACAACATTGTTATTCTTAAATCATTAACCCAAAATCTCTTTTCTCTTCTCTTTCTCTTATTTGGTCGACTGAACCTTAAAACCTAAAAAGGGTTTCGGTTTCTTTTAGTCATGCAAGATTCAAGGACATTAAGGTGATTGTTGACTCGGGTGTTTGGATAGCATTCAAAAGGTTAATCGTTGGGCGTGTAGTTTGGATCAACCAAATATGAAATATCAAACTTTCAAAGATATATACATGATATATCTCGGTACATGCATGTGATTTGGTGTAATGATGATGAATTTTTCTAGTTTCAGACATGTCATTAAGTATTTTGTGAACTCGGTATTTAGAAAATTGATATGATGTCTTATTACCTAGTTTCATAGTTAGTTTACATATTGTTGGGAATTATATTTGAGTTGATAAGACAAAACAAGAATGAAACAAGAAGGACTTAAAGGAAAAGGACCTAAATCGACAATAAGAGATTCTTCAAGCTGGTGGAGTATATTCTACAAAAGATGGAAGATATCAGAAGATACTAAAAGATATGCTCAAGAAGAATAAAGATAAAGATTAAAAGATTTAGTTTCCTTATTGTATTTATTGTGTTTCCTTGTAAACCTAGATATCTCTAGTATATAAAGAGATACAGGTTATAGGTTTTAGACATCCAGAAAAGTGTATGTACACAAAGTGTTAGAGATGTAGACGTCTATAGAGTTGGTGTAGCCTCAAGGTAATCAAGGTTTTCCTTGATCCTTGTTATAGTTCATTGATGTACCGTATTATTCTGATCAAATAATATTGGGGCTGTGGTGAATGTTTGGTAAAACCTTGTTACAATATCATTGTTTTTATGTTAATTCCGATATACATATTTTATGTTCATTGATGTTGTTAATCCTAGACTAAGCCTAGATCTTTAAACTCAACACATATCATGGTTTTATGCTTTTCTTCCATTTCACAAACCCATAGGTTTACCCACGGGCATGGATATGGGTAAAAAGTTGTACCCATTGGTGGGTGACGGGTGAGTGGCGAGTGAGAAAAAATACACGGGTTTAGGTGACGGGTTTGATGAACCCATACCCATTACCCACGGGTGCCATCCCTAAGGACTACATCTTCTTAAAAAGTAAGTTTATGTTTCTGAGGACATCTTGATCGTGTTATGGTCAGCTGAAGTCACTACAGTTTCTAGTGATCATACCGAGCATAACAAGGCACATGTTTCTTGTTATTCTAGATTAGTTATACAAAACATAAGGATCCTAAATTGGTGTTTTTATAATTGACTTTTGCTACTTTGATCAATATATTATTTGAATGTCTTATGGTTATATTGCATGTGAAAACCGTTTTCTAAAACCCTAAACACCAACCACTACCGTAGAATACTTGCTCAAAATAACCACATGTGACCTCAAACGTTACATTTTATTAATTAATGAATGGGCAAGAAATAATGCACAAGACTACTTCACTTAACCTAATATTCGTATATGTGCCAAATCTTCTAAAAATCATAAAGTCCACATCATTAACGAAGCACCCGATATTATTTATGCACAATTTAACTCTTCCAACGATGTTGCAAAACTTTATATGGTTTGGTATGGGTTTCTACGTGCTTAAATAGGATTTTCTCTTATTTTATTGTGGTAGCACGAGATATGTGTTGACAGGAGATTGTAGATCAATATATGCATGGCCCGTGTAAACGGTGCCGATTACGCAAGGAATCTTTAAGCTCCAGGGGTCGCCTTTCCTAATCTTGGGTTCTAGGGTCGAGAAAGGGGGTTGAGGTTCTCCTAATAATTCCTTATGGTAAGCTAGCTCTTTCTCAGTTAGGGATCCTTTTCCTTAAACAATTCTTCCTCAAATTGTTTCTTCGTTGCGTTCTTAATTCAAGTTCCTTCATTCTTTCTTTAGGCCAGAAGATTTCAGAGTCAGAAGATTGGTTGGTTAATTCGTTCATGGTTTTAAAGAGGAGAGAATCAATGGTTTGCCTCATTTGTAAAAGCTTGTTTATTCGGGCCGTAAACTTAGCGTGTGACAGGTGGTTCCCGAGGAGAGGATCCTTATGGTCGATGTGGATTTCGCATTCTCATAGTGAAGAGTGGATTAGTTAATGGGAAAAAATTTATGAACAAAATCACAAAGAAAAGATTAGATTACGAGAATGCTAATATGCAGAAAATTAAATCTTACTTGAAAGGATTCAAGCAAGTAGAACTAAGCTAAACTATGATCAAAACCTAACTATTCCCCAGGCGGCGGTGCCAAAAATTTGATGCGGTCGTCGTAAGACTTCTACACGAAGTTTTACAACTCTCCTAGCATAGCTCTAATTCGGTTGTCAGTAGTAGTTATGGCAAGACTCGGGGGGTTGTTATCGTTCACTCGGGGAATAGGTTGGGAAGGCTTGATCACGGTCTAACAGAATTTAATGGTTGCGGAAGATTTCCTTTTGTTGTTTTACTATTTTATGCGAAATGCAAAGTAAATCAGATAATTGGTGAAGTGGTTTTGGTTTTAGCTATTTAAACTAAATAATAATCTAAACTACTGGTGATAACAATATAATAAAAGACTATGTTTATTTAATCATGTATTACTCTCTAGATTGCTTCTCCTTGTGTTGTTGCTTTGTCACACTTTGATGATTGTGTAATTTTTCTAAGTCTATGACGAATTACACGATCGCCGTTACTTAGTATTTCGTTAGAGCAACGCATAAGAAGGTAGTATGGAAGGACTATTAGGAAGGCCCCTCAATGGGGTATACTAAGTGCTAGTAAATATATAAAAGTGGATCAACCATATTAAGGGGCAAGGTGTATGAAGGATGTTACCGATGTACTCCCTTTCTTTAAATATGTTTCCTTGGAATATCAACAACGATTACAGACAAAGCTAGTTTTTCTAAGACCTAACATGCGCATCCATCACAAAAAGCAAAACACTACTAAGGTCTACATTCTAGGTTTCATACAATCATAATTAAACACAATAGGAGGCTTTAGACCAAGCATGTTAAGATAAGTATGAACAATAATGAATCAACATACAATAGATATTATTGAATGATTAAATAAACCTTACTTGATTAAAATATTAGTTGGATGAAGTACAATAAGATTTTTAGGCCTAAAATCGTCCCTAACAGCTGCTAAACTAACTAGGGTTCGTACCTCTTTTTATTATAAAGTTTCACACTTAAAACCCTATATCCGGGTTTGGTTTATTTAGGAAAATTGATGTGATGGCTCGCATTTGACCGTGACGCCGTCAAGAAAGATAATATTCTTTTAGATAATGGGTGGGTCGTGTGCTATGGACGCCGTCGTGGAATCTTGTGACGCCGTCTTGGTCTTCGTTGTGACGGCGTCACGTTGTATCTGTGACGCCGTCTCCAGCCGCTGAGAACATTATCTTGAGAGATGTTGGTGTAGGTCCGTAGTCTTGTCCGTTTCTTCTCTAACATTATGAGCCAAGTCAGTGTTATTCTTTTTTTTTTTTTTTTTTTTTTATTCCCATATTCCCTCCAAATGCAAAATACCTGAAAGGAACGATTAAAGATACCTATTTTGGGGCATAGATAAACATGATTTAAGGGGTTAAATACCTCGAAAAAGTGTATAAATGACACCTCATCAGAAACACTTTTGACTTACTAATGCGGAGTCAGTCAGTAAAAGTACCTGAGCTATAAACAACACCAGAGTCATTGAGGTTTGACAAATGTCTCCCTGACTCTGAATACTATCTCTGGAGAAACAAGTATGAAATATGGGCTGGAACTTTCTAAAAGCAAAATGCAAAAAGGAAGCCAAACAAAAGTACAGAGTTGTATAAAAGTGGGAATACGTTGTCATCACTATTCCAAAAACATGGTTGTTGCTTTTATCCAATAAGGGTAGCATTTATTAGATGATGTACATCTTTCATGCATGTACACCTATCATCTACCATCACATGTGGACCCAATGTACTTTCACCTATATATAGTTTATTTGTAATTGAGATTGGTAGTGATTATAAAACAAACAAAAATCGTACCATGTATTATAGTAGATGGATATTCCTCTCATTGAATGTATAAGCTTAGCTTTGATTTGTAAGGTTTTATTGTCATTCAATCAGGATAGTGTTCCGCGACTATCCCTTGTTAATTTTTGATTCATTTCTAATAAGATTTATAAATTGAAAAGTACAAATTATGTTATTAGTTGGCAAATGGGTATTGAGTAAAGCTTATTCTTATTTTCTTTTAGCGTTCATGTTTTACTCAGATCTTTGGACCAACAATAAGGTTACTTAAAAAATCGTTATTGGGAATAATGTGAAACACGTGTTGTCAAGATGGGATTTGTTCCTCCAAGAATCATGGAGTTATATACATTTGGGCCCCTTGACGATTTGAACAAGATGTGTACACGGCCGTGCCTAAATGTAATTAAGACTGCAAAAATATCATACTGCAACATAACACGATTGGATGACTGCTGCAAAATTAGCAGAACATTGGGGTAATATTGGGGATTTTAATTGGATGACTGCTGCAAAAATATCATACTGCAACATAACACGATTGGATGATTTGCTTGTTTTGAATTTCAAAGTAGAAACGCGTCATCAATAATCAAGAAAGTTTGTTGATTTCGTGATGATAATTTATGAATGTTTGATTTGAATTGGAGAGATATTAGGTGAAAGTTGAAACTGAAGAATGAAGTCGTGCGAAGTTGTAGCAAATGTTTAAGGAAGTGCATAAATGTCCAAAATACCCCTTTTTTTACACTGTGATTGCCTAGTCATCAAAATCTTCCCATTATGCCCTTTGACGTGGCATTTCCAGTCAGCATTAAAACTGCCATGTCACCAATCTAGTCATCATGAAAAAATTCATGACTTGCCCCATATATAGGTAGAAATTAATAAGGTATCAATAAATTGACTAACAAATAAAAATATGGAAACCTCATATTTTGTGTCGGGGTCCGGCAAAGGGAGAAAACAAGAAAAGAAAAGATAACTTGATTTCCAAGTTCAAAAAATGTGATGTTATACAACACTATTATTCTTAAATCATTAACCCAAAATCTCTTTTCTCTTCTCTTGCTCTTCTTTGGTCGACCGAACCTTAAAACCCAAAAAGGGTTTCGGTTTCTTTTAGTCATGCAAGATTCAAGGACATTAAGGTGATTGTTGATTCGGGTGTTGGACTAGCATTCAAAAGGTAATCGTTGGACGTGTAGTTTGGATCAACCGAAGTACTTTTATTGATTGGAGTTTCCTCCCACAATATTGTGTTCATACTTGATTAATGAACACCACACTAAATTCGAACACCTTGTCGTACATGTGGTAAAACTGACTTTTCCGATTCGTTACTTGTTCGTTTTCAACGATATTTAAATTGCATGTTCTCACACATAGGACTACTAGGGATGGCAACGGGTGAGGAAAAACTCATAACCCATGGGTACCCGCACGTAAATAGGCGGGTAATCCCGTTATTTTTCACCCGCGGGTGGGTTGTGGGTGAAAATTTGTACCCATCGGTAAGTGGCGGGTGAGTGACTGGTAATGCATACCCATCATGGGTGTACCCATTTAAGAAACCCACGAGTGTACCCGCCTAAATACCCACATGTGTATCCTAAACCCATTTGTGTTAAAATAAAATTTTATTATATACTTAAATATTTGTGAGGTTGTTGGTTTATTTAATAATTACCAAGTTCTCTAGACTACCCTATAACTAACAAAATTTTTTTGGTTACAAGACTAAAAATGAATATGAAATATCAAACTTTCAAAGATATATACATGATATATCTCGATACATGTATGTGATTTGGTGTAATGATGATGAATTTTTTTAGTTTCAGACATGTCATTAAGTATTTTGTGAACTTAGTGTTTAGAAAATTGATACAATGTCTTATTACTTAGTTTCATAGTTAGTTTACATATTATGGTTTTATGCTTTTGTTCCATTTCACAAACCCATAGGTTTACCGACAGGCGATGGGTACCCACGGGCATGGGTATGGGTAAAAAGTTGTACCCATTGGTGGGTGACGGGTGGGTGGCGGGTGAGAAAAAATTCACGGGTTTGGGTGACGGGTTTGATGAACCCATACCCATTACCCACGGGTGCCATCCCTAAGGACTACATCTTCTTAAAAAGTAAGTTTATGTTTCTGAGGACATCTTGATCGTGTTATGGTCAGCTGAAGTCACTACAGTTTCTAGTGATCATACCGAGCATAACAAGGCACATGTTTCTTGTTATTCTAGATTAGTTATACAAAACATAAGGATCCTAAATTGGTGTTTTTATAATTGACTTTTGCTACTTTGATCAATATATTATTTGAATGTCTTATGGTTATATTGCATGTGAAAACCGTTTTCTAAAACCCTAAACACCAACCACTACCGTAGAATACTTGCTCAAAATAACCACATGTGACCTCAAACGTTACATTTTATTAATTAATGAATGGGCAAGAAATAATGCACAAACTACCATGCTCCTCGTCTTTATAAAATAGAGATGAGAGAGTACAATCCTTATGGAATTCGAATTTCATAATTATCTTACTTGCCTTGCACACCAAATGCTTTTAATTTAGGTCTCATCCTAACACTCCTTATAAAATTTTAAATAAAATGGTTATTTTATCTTATACTTTGCTTTTAGAGAAAGATTTTCACACTAGTGGGGATTTAGATTACTTCTTCGTCACTTCATGGTTACTATTTTTGTTTGTACATTGGATTAATGGTTTTTTTTTTAAATCATTTGAGTGATATAAACATATAACGTGTTCTTACTTTTTATGAAACCATTGAAAAGGTTGAAGATGATGTGTAAATTGATAAAATTGCTCTTGTGTGATATGCATGTGACATGGAACTAATACCGGATGCTAACGACCATTAAAAGAAGAGACTGTCGAGTTTAGACAAAGAATACGTATGTTTGAGAAGGTCGATGTATTTATCTATCTATACTATATTATAAAGCATTTAAGACATTTTATTCTTAGAAGGATTTAAAAATTCATACTTTTAAACTTACTTATTATGGAAATATAAAGATGTGCAATCTTTATCATCCATCTCATTTTAGAGAACCGCACCACTTATTAATTAAAAACCACATTTATTTTTAAATTGAAATATCTTATTATCTATTTATTTTTTATAATCTAATTTCACCATATTTCTAAAATTTTGTTCTCTTTAATTCAACATCTAGTCATTGCCTTGTTGTTTGCCCGCGCGTGAAGGCCATATGGAGAAAGATTTGGAGCTGGTGGAACCTTGTAACTCCTGTTTCTTTTCCTTTTTCGATGTGCTCGACATTAGTATGAACAAGGTTGTTGATCTTGGTTGCTCTCGTCTTAACAAAGTTATTCATGGAGTGTTTCAATGTGGCCTATGGGCCATCTGGAAATGGAGGAATAAATTGGTTCATGCGTCCTCGAATGATCGAGCTAGAGTCCTTCAAGAATATATATTTCCGTCCATTCAACGGTTGTCAAAGATTTGGATTTAGGCCCGTTGCAAGATTCCAGGTTGTAATTGGAGTTTCTGGATTTCGAATCCTAGATCTCTATTGGCTAGTTCGTTGTGATCTCCCTTTGTATAGCTTGGTTAGCCCTTGTGGTTGTTGTTTTTGTTTTTTTTCCTTTCTTTTGTATTCTGCTTGCGGCCTCCTTTTTGGAGCTAGTTCTTAATATATTAGCCTTTCAATGTAAGTCAATAAATCCTTTTACATTGATAATAGACCTAATGATTCATTTTTTGTTCCATACATTATCGGGGGAAAATATATTTTACTTTTACATTTCAACTTTACGTTAGAGTCCACCTATTTGTTATGAGGTGTTGGATTAAAAGTAAATAACATTCGTTTGGTTAATATCTATGGATTTTCAAACAGTGATCTAAACTTTAATACTTTGACTTAACAAAACCCAGCTAGTTATATTACTTTGCTGACAAAAATATGACATACCCTTGAAATTTGTGGAAATTAAATCAGTGTGATACTTTGTTTCAATTCTAGCCACATATCATTATTTTTTTAAGTGGGCTTTATATCATATCATCACTTGTATCAAAATATAAAAAATCATATATTTTAAGCTTGATTTATATTATAACAAGTATTTTAAACCCGTGCTTCGCCGCAGTGCGTTTTTTATAAAACTTCATTGAAGGTGATGATATTTTTCATTGGTCTGGCGAAAAATTTGTATCACATTACTAACACAAATATATTAAAACACTTATCATTAGTCCCTTTACTAACACACACATATATTTTTTTCATTCGTCTGGCGTATAATATAGTCATTTTTATTTTTTTTCACGACCAACAAATAAGGTTCATAATAAGTTAGAAGGAATTATAAAGTGACATGAAATGAACAATTAGTTCAACATTATTTGCCAAGAAATTAACAGATTGGAAAAGTAGAAAACCATACTTGCATAGAATTGAATCATTATTAGCACCTTAAAGTATAAAGACTAAGTGACTAAACTATAAGCTGAAATGTAGAGTTTTACATCGCCTTGTGCGTTTTCTAGTTTATCACAAATAACTCTTATAACATGTACAAAGTCTGCTATCCGTTCCTCAAAAAAACCATTTCCTGAAGCAACTTCCATGTCATTATTCTTATTATCAAAGGAAGTCTTATCCTCTTTCCTAATTTCAAGTCTTTGTAACTGACCCAATTGCTTCACATAATGGTATAAGTAAAGCATATTAGTGTCTATGAGTGGACCACTTGTGTACTCTCCTTCACTGCAAACTTCTTTATTCCTTGTTATTGTTGATTGCCTCACAATCGACCTACGGGATTCAAGTGTAGTACATGAAATATTTTGTTGTTTTTGGTGCCAAGTTTCTTTGCAAGATCATTTTCGGCGATTCCACCTGTTATGAAATAGCAGAAAGTATAGAAAGATCAATAACCTCTAAAGATTGTTTCATGGTTTCATGTACCCATTCCCTCATTCCTAGACCCAAACACCAAACACAATCTATAAGAATAAGCTCATAAAGCTAATTTGGCAAATGCTCCTTAAACAATTATGTTTCCAAGCATCCATTAAACAACTCTTTGATATTGCATTTAGAAGAGGAATCAATGCTTCTTATACTCGTTAGTTGCCATTGTTAAAATAAATAGATTGAAAAATCAGGCAACCTCATAGTAAGTTATCTAAAAAAAAAGATAGCTTGTTCTTTTTAGCATAACGTCTAGCAATTTTGGCCTAAAAAGTATGTGGGAATAAGCTAACTCGATCAACATACAATACAAACCTGGTGATGGCAATACGGCATAAGAGAGCGCTCTACAATACCAGCCCTAATAGATAGAATAGTCATTTCTGGTACATAAAAGCAAGCCGAGTTTATCTTGGACTAAGATGGCTTTAAAATGATCAATGATAATTTGATTGTTGAACTGAAGAAAAGCTACACCTGCTGAAATTATATTTCCGACCTATCACAACAGCTCAGGACTGATTTATATATATCGCAAAGTATGATCATCTCTCATTAATTATAGTTAATCACTGGAATGAATGGTCAAACAGTTTGGATAGTGGGTCAACACGGGTAACTTTGGTACAGTTAAAATCTAAACAAATATTATACATTACTTAAATGGTTGTGTGCATCAACAATAAACTTAGGCTAACCTTGATCTTATTTACCTTGCATAAATCCTTTATTTTTTGTGTCTTTTCCCCACTTTACTCAAAAATCTTTAACCGAGTATCTTGAAGCACTGTAGAGCTGCTCCCTAACTTTCCATCAAAACCTTCGCATTAATTTGAAACCTAGCCATAACAGAACCATTAAACAAACTATTATTGTTTCAACTGTCACACTGTAAATAACATGAGCTTAACAAAACCTTTTTAAGTATAATGAAGGACCTGCACAATTTCGACATAGACACTACTTCCACATTCATATATTGAACATAAGCTATTTGAATCAATGATGAACACATGACAATGACACATTAAACTTTTAATTTATGCAAACAACGTTAACACTCGACATATGTTTTTGTTTTGAAAAACATATCATTCTTAAAATTGTCGCTTGGGTATGGGTCAAAGTGGGTCAGGCTGGGTTTTGCTAACCTATTCAGAAAATTGACCCTTTTTCTAATCTTATAATTAAGATATTAGATGTTACCTTACTAAGAATCTGTTTGTTAAGAAGCTTAAAGCGTTATCAGCAAGTAAAGCTGAGTTGCTTATGTTTCCTGCAGAAAATGGGTCTAGATGTAAACTTGAGGCACATATGAATACACTACTGTACTAAAAACGGGGTTGGTGTTGGAATATGGCAGTCGAAATAACACGAGTACATTACGAATATGTGAGCCTATTGGGGGCACACACGTTAATACACGGAGAATACGTTTTTATACTTCACGTTAATAATAAGGACCATAAATGAACAAAACCCGAACTCTAAGGAATTGAACCAAAAGTGGCCGGCTTCCTTGTTAGGTTCGAATAGGGGATTTTGTTCGAGTAAAGAATAAAAGAAACAAGGGAAAAGAGGTGTTGTAATGGGACTAGGACTTAATCTCCTAGTTGGTTTTGGCTAGGGATAAAGGGTTATATATACCCCTCATCCCATAGCTCATAACACACGACATAACACACACATTGTTCTTCCTTTGCTCGATCTTTTATCCTTTTTTTGCTTCCAGCCGAGTTCAACAATTATACACTTAGTGTTTGTTTGGTTTTCGGTTTCTTCATACAACCGAAAACAAATTAAA
>BQNB010122768.1:0-15278 GCA_026074375.1 Tanacetum coccineum
TCCTCTTATTTTTTTTATGGTTCATTGCTTGAAAGCGACTAAATCAACACTTGCTCTTTAAATCAACACATGCTTGAAAGCGACTAAACACATAGAAAGTAGAACGCGCCGGTTTATTTTCGTAAAATATCAAAAAAAGTCTCTTTTGGTAAAGGAAAAAGATCCTCTCATGTTCAAATGAACATGAGGGGTAATGTTGCTTTATCTGATTGTATATTTGATTATTTTAATCAAATGTGCAATCAAATAAAGCAAAACATTACCTCTCATGCTCAAATGAACATAAGAGGATCCTTATCCTTTGGTAAATCATGTATCAAATGAGTTTATTTTGGTAATTGATTTTATATAATATATAATATTATTTATTTTTTCTCTTTAAAACGTACTTATGGTAGTACAACATGTGGACACAGTAACTTTCAAATAAATTGGTTTTTGTGATTACAACATTTAAATATTACTCTCTCCGTCTCATAATTATAGTCCATCGACAAAAAACACAGAGTTTAAGAAAAACATCATCTTTACAGATTTCTCTCTCTTACTTTTTGTACAATGACAGATTTACCCTTAACCAATTAATTTATAACTTCTTTAAAGTTTTTAATTATTACATCAAGTGAGGATGATATGGTAAACTTAAACTAACTTTTCTATCTATTTTTGGAAGTGGACAATTAATTTGGAACAACCAAAAAAGAAAATGTGGACTATAATTTTGAGACGCAGGGAGCACGTAGTTATCCGTAATGTTTTATTTTCACATATGTGAATATGACAACCTTCTGTTTAAATTTTATATAGCTTAAGGGCATGTTTGGTACACAAGATTGTCAAGAGATTATGCTTATTTTTTTGAAAAATAAGCTATTTAAAATATAAGTTTCGTTTGGTAGACAAAATTATAAGAGATTATAATAAAAATAATCTTTCATAATCTTATAAAATCAAATGCTACTTCATGCAGCTTATAAAAATAATTTCTTTTCATAATCTCCATCACCATCTCCATCTCCAGTTCCGGCAATAGCTACTTTTGCCAAACATACCCTAAATCCTTCTTGGTGTATTTGACCCACCAAATCTGAATTTCATTTCTATTTGGAAGATTAAAAATAAAAGTTTGTAGATTCAAATTAGTTGAGTGTGCTACGTTTTCTTGAGATTATATAGAAGTTAACTACAGTTAATTTCTAGATTTTTGTATTTAAGCGTTTATGGTTGTTTCAATTTGAAGAATTTTTCTATAATATTTAGTTTAATTATAATCCATTTATTTCAACTATGTTAATTTAAACCATCAAATTTTAATTTTGTATCATTTTGTTTTTATCAAAATTAAGCTAATTATGAATTTTCTTATTTTCACTAAAAAGGTCGCTCTATAGTCTTGTGTGTTTCCGAGGATTTCTAATAACATTAGAATGAAGTTATATCGTAATAACGCTATGTTTTTGGTCAAGTGTTAATTTTCTATTTAGTCCACTCAAAACTAAAATTCTAGATTTGTCATCGGATTTATGTGCATAAAAATAATGTTTTTCAGAACTGGTAGTACTCGTAAAAATGCCCAAGGATCATGTTGCACACTAAAATATGCGAGTTAGAATAGTATAAAGCGATGATAAATAAAAAAAATGATTAGGAAATGAGAACAAGAAATATTACAATCATATGGGTAGTACATTAATTATGCTGGTCACTAAAAGTATAAGAATAGTTATTTAGGATATTTATATAATTTATTAATATATTAAGAATAAACCAATATAATTATGTATCGTGTAAGCCGACTAATTATATGTAAAGGTTACGTTTGAGTAGTTATTAAACATAAAGACATAAGGATAAAAGCTAAGAATCATAGTTATGGTAAGATTGCTCTAAGGTTGTTGGGAATTAGAGGCTTCTACAAGTTAATACTGTTGGAAGGACTTAGTACTGCTAGTTGAAGATTGGTGCTGCTAATGAAGACTGAAGGATATAAACTAAGTCATTAGTACTGCTAGTCATAATATTAGTACTGCTAGTTATAGTTAGTACTGCCAGTACTAAAAGATAGTTACTTAGTACTGTTAGTTAGTTAGTTAGTACTGTTAATGTAATGTATTAGTACTGCTTATGAGATATATTAGGAATAGATATGCATGATCTCTTAACGCATTTTGTAAGCCTATTAGGGTTTTTTTAGTGTATAAAAGGAACCCTACGACATAGTTATGAGATCCCTCGGTAGATCATCATAAGTTATCGCTATTTTGATATCACCCCTATGACTCGGTCGTGCGTAGCTCACTAGAATACTTTGTTGAGATCGCCTCCGTCGTCTGTTGTTTTACCGTCTATTTGAATCTTCTCACACTCATATGTCGCTCCCCGTCGCAGCTGGCAACACTCGTCATCTCTGTCCGCTCATCCCTACAGCTTCATATAGCGCCTTATCTGTTCTTTGCATGTTTATAAGAACTTCTAGTTTCGCGACATCAGTCTTCTATTTATACAACAAGGTTTCTATCATAGTTGTTTTAGATCTATCTAAGATAACTAACTAAAGCTTTAACAAGCTAATCAAAGATATGTTATAAAGGGATCAACAAGTGGTATCAGAGCTTGTGTTCTGAAACCTTTATTAAGAAGTAACAATTCAGAAGAACTCTTTATTCACACAAAGAGATGGATCTAGAATCTACCCAAAACAATGGTTTTATGTTGCCAAAGTTTGCTCTTTATAAAACTGGGTGATTATGTCATGTGGAGACTCAGAATAGAGCAATACATTCAACTTCAAGACTATGCTCTCTGGAAGATCATAGAGAGTGGCAACTCCTTTAAGCCAGTAGCTCGAGTCACTACAAACGCAGATAGTACATTTACTTCAACAATACCTGGTGCTGTTACAGCTGGGGAGAGGATCCAAAAGAAGAATGATATTAAAGCCAAAAGTATTTTGATGATGGCACTTCCAAATGAGCATCTACTCACTTTTAATCAATACAAGGATGCCAAGACTTTGTTAGAAGCCATAAAAGTAATATTTTGTGGCAATGATGCCACCAAGAAGACACAAAAGACATTGCTAAAGCAGACATATGAGAACTTCAATGCATCAAGTTCAGAGTCACTGGACTCTATCTTCAACTGGCCTTTAAAAAAACTTGTTAAGCAGTTCGTCACATCTTGGGTTGTTAACATCTCTCAAGAAGATCTTAATTTAAAGTTCTTGAGAATGATGCCTTCTGAATGGAACACTTATGTTGTAGTCTGGAGGAACAAACCATATCTTAACTCAATGAGCTTTGACGATCTCTACAACAATTTTAAAATTGTTAAACAAGAAGTCAAAAGAACTGTTACATCAAGCTCAAATTCAGGCTCTCAGAATATGGCCTTTGTTTCAACTCCTAGCAGTACCAATGAAGTTAATACTGCTAATGTTCAAGTTAGTACTGATAGTACTCTTGATAGTACTGCTAACTTGAGTGATGCCACTGTCTATGCTTTCCTAGCCAATCAACCAAATGGGTCTCAACTTGTTCATGAAGACCTTGAACAAATTCATGAAGATGATCTTGAAGAAATGGATTTGAAATGGCAGTTGGCACTGTTGAGTATGAGAGCAAGGAAGTTTTACCAGAAAACTAGAAAGAAGATCACCATCAATGGAAGTGATACTGCAGGTTATGACAAGACAAAAGTAGAATGTTTCAACTGTTATAAGATGGGACATTTTGCTAGGGAATGCAGAGGTCCTAGGAACCAAGAAAGCAGACCTAGGAATCAAGACAAGTCAAGAAGGAATGTGAATGTGGAAGACATTTCTGTGAAAGTAGAAGACACCTCTTCCAAGGCTATGGTAGCCATTGATGGAGCTGGATTTGGTTGGAGTTACATAGCGAAAGAGGAAGTTCCTACCAACATGTCACTTATGGATTTCTCTGACTCGGAGGTATATAATGATAAGACTTGTTCTAACACTTGTCTTAAATCCTTTGAAACTCTTAAAACTCAGTATGATAATTTCAGGGTAGAATTTAATAAATATGAGTTTGATTTAGCTAACTATAAAAGAGGTCTAGCTTCTGTAGAAGAACAATTGGTTTTCTACAAGAAAAATGAGGTCATGTTTACTGATCAAATAGCTGTATTAAAAAGAGATGCCTCATTCAATGAATCAGAAATTATTGCTCTTAAAATACAAATAGAGAAACTTAAGAAAGATAAAGAGGATAATTTGATTGGAATTTGACCTTTTGCCTTGGTCAAGGGCATTCGGTCAGGATCTGTATTAGGGTTGCTATATAAGTGTATACCGTTCAAGAATCAGATATAATGCTGTTCCACCTCCACCAATAGGCTTATTTGCACCTCCTACTATTGATTTGTCAAACACTGGTCTTGAGGAATTTAAACATCCTGAATTTGAGGGTTATGGACCTAAGGCAAATAAGAGTGTTTATGTAGATGCCACTAAAGAAGTTAAGAAAACTTTTGATGTCCCAATAATTAAGGATTGGGTTTCTGATTGTGATGAGGATGAGGATGAGTCTGTAACAAAGGTGTCAAAATCTAATAATGTTCAACATAAACCTGAGCAAGCTTATAAACCTAGGAATGTTAGACAAAACCCTAGGTACAACAGTGCAAATAGGAATGAATTGAAAACTCAAAGATTAGGAGTTGAATTTCAGTTTTCTCCAAAAGCTTGTTTTGTGTTTGGTAGTTTTAACCATCTAATTAAAGATTGTGATTTTCATGATAAAAAGGTGGTACAAAAACCTGTGTTGAACAATGTGCAAAATGGAACTAGTCAAAGGGAAGGGATACCAGTTTTGAATAATGCAATGAGGACTAACCATCAAAATTTCTCTAACTCTAGAAGAAATTTTACTCCAATAGCACTTTTAACCAAGTCTGGCAAAGTACCAATTAGTACTGCTAGGCAAAGCTCTTCTAGAGCAGCAATTCCAGTTAGTGCTGCTAGGCCTATTAATACTGCTGCACCAAAATCCTTTGTGAATGTTGCTAAACCAAGAACAAATGCTTTACAAAAGACACATTCACCATCTAGGAGACCTTTTTACCATCAAACAACACTTAAAAACAGAAATTTGAAAAACAAAGTTAATACTGTCAAGATAAATTATGTTAATACTGCTAAGGCAAAAGGAGTGAAAAGTGTTGTTGGGAAACAAGGGATTAATGATGTTAAGTCCTCAACATGTTGGGTTTGGAGACCTAAAAGTAATGTCATTGATCATATCTCCAAAACCAGTGGATCATACATTTGTAAGTCTTTTAACTATGTTGATCCAACAGGCAGACTCAAGTCAGTAATGGCTTGGGTCCCCAAGAGAAACTAATTCTCTTGTGTTTGATATGCAGGTTGATCCACATGTTGCTTTAAAAGATACAGGAATATTTGGCAGTGGATGCTCCAGGCATATGACAGGAAACAAGTCCTATCTCACAAATTATCAAGACTATGATAGAGGATTTGTTTCATTTGCAGGTAGTTCTAAGGGAGGTAAAATAACACGAAAAAGGTAAAATTAGAACTGGAAATTTAGACTTTGAAGATGTGTACTTTGTGAAAGAACTTAAGTTTAACCTTTTCAGTGTCTCACAGATGTGTGATAGGAAAAATAGTGTTCTTTAACTGAAACTGAATGTCTTATTCTTTCTCCTGATTTTAAGTTACCTAATGAAAGTCAAGTAATGCTTAAGATTCCTAGGAAAGATAATATGTATAGTTTTGACCTAAAGAACATTGTTCCTTCAAAAGGTTTAACTTGTTTATTTGCAAAGGCCACAAATGATGAGTCTAAGTTATGGCATAGGAGGCTTGGTCATATAAACTTTAAAACTATGAATAAACATGTGAAAGGAAATCTTGTTAGAGGATTACCTTTAAAGATTTTTGAAAATGACCACACATGTGTTGCTTGTCAGAAAGGAAAGCAACACAAAGCCACTTGTAAGTCCAAGCTTGTGAATACTATCAACCAACCTTTACAAATTTTGCATATGGACTTATTTAGATAAACTTTTGTAAAGAGTATCATGGGAAAAATGTATTGCCTAGTAGTCACTGATGACTACAGTAGATTTAGTTGGGTTTTCTTCTTAGCTAAAAAGGATGAGACTAGTGGAATCCTTATAAATTTCATAACAGGAATAGAAAACCAGTTGAATCACAAAGTTAAAATCATCAGATGTGACAATGGGACTGAGTTTAAAAATTATGAAATGAATTAGTTATGTGGAATTAAAGGGATTAAAAGAGACTTTAGTCATGCTAGAACTCCACAACAAAATGGAGTAGCTGAAAGAAAGAATAAGACTCTTATAGAGGCAGCTAGAACTATGTTGGCAGACTCATTATTACCTATACCATTTTCGGATGAAGCAGTTAATACTGCTTGTTATGTGCAGAATATGGTATTAGTGACTAAACCTCATAATAAGACACCTTATGAAATCTTAATTGGTAGAACGCCTATTATAAGTTTTATAAGACCTTTTGGCTGTCCAGTTACTATTCTAAACACCCTTGATCACCTAGGAAAGTTTGATGGAAAGGCTAATGAGGGATTCCTAGTTTGTTACTTTATAAATAGTAAGGCTTTTAGAGTATTTAATAGTAGAACTAGGAAGGTAGAAGAGAACCTGCATGTAAACTTTCTTGAAAATAAATCAAATGTTGCAGGAAATAGACTAGAATGGCTATTTGATATTGATTCTCTAACCAATACTATGAATTATCAACCAGTCAGTGCAAGAAATAGAATTAATGGTAATGTAGGTTTAGAGACTAATTCTGATGCAGGACAAGCTAGAAAAGAGAAAGTTCCTGATCAAGAATACATCTTATTACCATTGTTGCATACAAGTTCCAATTTTCCTTCAAGTTCTAAGGAATATGTATCCTCACCATAAGATGTTATTGGAAAGAAGAATGGAGCAAAAGAAGATGACTTGAATGGTCCAGGGGAGGCTAATCACACTAATAGTAATAACAGACTTAATACTATTAGTTCTCTAGTTAATATTGTTAATTCATCTTCTACTACTGAGGAGCCAGAAAGAACAATTGAACAAAGGAATGAGTATGAAAGTTTGTTTAAACAAGACAAGGACAATAATAATGACTACAAGATCATTACTCCTGTTAATGTTGCTACTCCTTTCAATGATGATGATCCTATTGATCCTCTTATGCCTAATTTGGAGGATTACTAATCTTTAAAACACTGGTATTTTTGGTGATGCTTATGATGAAAGTAATGAGGGTGCAAAGGTTGACTACAATAATTTGGAGACAGAAATGCCAGTTAGTCCTATTCCCTCAACTAGAATTCATAAAGATCATCTTAAAAGTCAAATCATTGAAGAGATGGACTCTGTAGTACAAACAAAAAGAATGCACAAGCAGAATAAAGAAGGATTGATAACTTTCATAAACAAGCAGAGAAGAACAAATCATAAAGATTTTCAAAATTGTTTGTTTGCTTGTTTTCTCTCTCAGTTGGAACCAAAGAAGGTAACTCAGGCTTTGGATGATGAAAGTTGGGTAGAAGCTATGCAGGAAGATCTTCTCCAGTTCAAGATACTAAATGTTTGGACACTGGTGGATTTACCTCATGGAAAGAAGGTCATTGGTACTAAATGGGTCTTCAAAAACAAGAAAGATCAAAGAGGAATTGTTGTTAGAAATAAGGCCAGGCTGGTAGCACAGGGTTATAGACAAGAAGAAGGTGTAGATTATGATGAGGTTTTTGCTCCTGTTGCTAGGATTGAAGCAATCAGGTTGTTTTTAACATATGCATCATATATGGATTTCACTATGTATCAGATGGATATGAAGAGTGCATTTTTATATGGCACTATAGAAGAGGAAGTATATGTTAGCCAACCTCCAGGTTTTGTGGATCCAGAATTTCCAAATAGAGTGTACAAAGTGGAGAAAGCCTTATATGGTCTTCATCAAGCTCCTAGAGCATGGTATGAGACTTTATCATCTTACTTGTTGGAAAATAGATTCAAAAGATGAACAATTGATAAGACTTTGTTTATAAAGAAGATCAAGAATGACATTCTACTTGTTTAAGTGTATGTAGATGACATCATTTTTGGATCTACAAAGGAGTCTTTGAGTACTGAATTTGAGCAGCTTATGCATAAAAGATTTTAGATGAGCTCCATAGGGAAACTTATTTCTTTCTAGGTCTGCAAGTTGATCAGAGAAAAGATGGTATATTTCTCAAGCACTCTAATGGAAATACACAAGTATTTATCAAAGGATACAGTTGGAACATATGTTGATGTTCACTTATATAGGTCCATGATTGGATCATTGATGTACTTAACACCTTCCAGGCCAGACATTATGTTTGTTGTGTGTGCATGCTCAAGATTTTAAGTCCAACCAAAAGCTTCTTATATGCATGCTGTGAAAAGAATCTTTAGATTTCTTAAGGATAAACCTAATTTGGGCCTTTGGTATCCTAAGGATTCACCTATAGATTTGATATCTTATTCTAATAGTGACTATGCTGGTGCTAGTCTTGATAGGAAATCAACAACAAGAGGTTATTAGTTCCTAGGTTGCAGGCTTATTTCATGGCAGTACAAGAAATAAACAATTATGGCTAATTCAACAATTAAAGCAAAATGCATTGCTACTTCCAACTGTTGTGGACATGTTCTTTGGCTCTAAAATTAATTACTTGATTATGGATACAACTTTATGTAGACAAAGATTCATGTGGATAATGAAAGTGCAATCTGTGTGGTGAAAAATCCTATCTATCATTCAAAGACCAAGCACATAGAGATTAGGCATCATTTCATTAGAGATTCCCATGAGAAAAAGTTGATTAAAATGGTCAAAATTCATTCAGACTATGGCACTTATTTCATTAAGATCCTATTAGAAAAAAAAAAAAGTTGATTGAAATGGTTAAGATACATACAGACTACAATGTTGCAGATCTTCTTACTAAAGCCTTTGATGTGACTAGGTTTCAGTTTTTAATTGCAAGCATTGGTATGCTTAATCCCTGAAGCATAGATTAAGGGGAGGTTATTCGTGTATAGGTACAGAGGATTATACACAAATGAGGTTTGAGTTAGTATTAAAGGGTAAATATGATGTCATGTTTCTTAATACTGCTAGGCTTAGTTGATACTGCTGGGTAAAATTTTATACTGCTAGTACAAAAGTTAGTGCTGCTAGGTTCAGCTAATGCTACTGTGTACTTGAGTATTGTTGTAGCTGCTAGAAGCTTTGTTTGAGGAAAAGCTATATGGAACTATGTGTATAAATGCAGTAGATTATACAACATGGATACTTAGAATGAAGTGCAAGAGCTGCCAAGTGATAAAAATGGATTAATAATGATAACTGATACTTAGTACTGCTAAGCTTAAATGTTAATACTGTCAGTTATTGTGAGTAATATGCAAGATATTTTGGATTGTGTTTCTCTATGTTTGGAACTAATATTTTGCAAGTTTAGAGCTTCAAGGTTATTTGATTAATGATGGTTATGTTGATTTGGTAAGAATGCTGGTGACTTTGTTAATACTGCTGATGTTTCACATGATTGGTTTACACCACATAACAAATGGTCATCAATTCACCATGTCTAACACACAAGAAAGAATTGACTATTCCAGGGCAAACGACAACTGGTAAAGACATCTCAAATCCGTTGATGGCTGGTAGTTTGCCAAAAACTATAAGTAACGAAATGTTGTAACGCTATCAGCAAACTTGTACTGGCTAGCCCTAACTTAGTGCTGCTTTTTACCACGTTACTAACTGTTAGAGCAATAACAAATTTCATTAATTAATTATAACCGTTGAGATATTTCTGCCGACAACTTGCATATAGGGGTCTATGATAATTCTTGATCTTTCTTTCTTTTATATGTTTTATTCAAGATAAGGATTCAATTTTTATTCATTCAGTCAAATAAACCCTGAACCTCTTCTTATAATATCTCAATCAACTTTGTCAAAACTCTTATACTCTCATAAACGAACTTAAACCCAGCACCCTTCTTGTAAATCAATCACTAAATGGCTGATTAGAAGTTTGTCAATCAACAAAACATGGTCGCTTGTTTAGAAAAGAGTGCTGATAACTCAGAGTTTCATTAGATAGTGGACTTCCTCTCTTCATGTTCTATAAACTATGCTCTCACTATAAGTCCTACTATCTATGCTTCCTTTATTGAACAGTTTTAGAATACTACTACTTCCAAAATAGTCAATACATTTAAGCAAATTCATGCTATTGTTGATGACAAGGTTGTAGTTATATCATAATCATCTGTGAGAAGTGATCTTCTCCTTAATGATGAGGATGGTAGAACTTGCCTCACAAATTCTGAGATTTTTGAAAACCTTGCATTGATAGGTTATGAACAACTTTCTACAAAACTGGCTTTTCAAAAAGGTTCATTCTCACCTCAATGGAAATTTCTGATAAATATCATCCTTTATTGCATAAGTTCTAAATTAACTGGTTGGAATGAATTTTCTACTAATTTGGCTGCAGCAGTTATCTGTTTAACAAAGGGTCAAAAATTTAATTTTTCAAAATTAATTTTTGATGGTATGTTAAGGAACTTGGATTCTAAAAAGTTTTTAATGTATCTAAAGTTTTTACAACTCTTTGAATAACCAAATCCTAAATTTACCTGAACCTATTAATGATACTTATGAAACTCCATGCCATACTAAAAAGGTTTTCTCAAATATGACAAGGAAAAGTGTAAATTTTTCAGGCAAAGTTACACCTCTTTTTGATACTATGTTGGTGCCAAACCAAGCACCTGAGGGTGAAGGTTTAGCAATACCCCGTGAACCCCAACCCACACCCTCTACATCACAACAACTTGTTTCATAACCTCAAACTGCATCTACTCAAATTGAAACACCTCCAACTGTAGCACCTCAAACTGAAGTAACTCAAGTTGCAGTCTCTCAAATAATTTTTCATGATGCTTACTTTGAGAAATTACCTCCATCTCCAACTACTTATCAAAGATAAATAAAGACTCACAAACATAGGAGAACCAAAAAGGACATTGAGTTACCTTAGAATAGTGTGCCTTAAACCCTTGGAGCAGATAAGGTTGTCTATAAGGAGGGGGTGACGGTGTGGAAAGGGCTATCACTACTGATGCTAGCTTAGATACAGCACAGGACAGTGATAACATCTTTAAGACCTAATTCACGACAATGCCTAATGTAGACATTCCTTAAATAATAGATACAGGTGGCAATCCCAGGTGCCAAGAAACCATGGGGGTACTCCTGCTCAGACTAGGTTTGAGAGAGTGCTTGAATAGCCCAGTAAACTACCTCTCCCAGAAGGTCACACATCTGGAAGTAGGGAGGGCAGCATGGAACATACATTTGAATTAACAGATTATGTACCACCTATACCCTATGATTCACCTTTCACAGGAGGTTACAACACCTGGAAGTGATGAGGGTAGGATGAAACTACAAGAATTAATTACTCTGTATACAAAACTGTCAACACAGGTACTTGACTTGGAAACTGCAAAGGATGCTCAAGCTATGGATATCTTCAAATTGAAGCAAAGATTCAAGAAATTGGAAAGATAAAGAAAGTCAAGCATCTCTTACTCAAGAAGGAGAAAATACACGCAAATTGAGTCTTCAAATGATGATTTAGATAAGGAGGATGCATCCAAATAGGGGAGGATTTAAGACAAGACAAAGCCAATGTTCAAGGAAAGTGATTTTGATGAACTTCATGATGATATACAAGATGCTCAAGGAGAAACAATTAATGCTGCTACAACTAGAGTTAATACTGTTAGTACACCAGTTACTATTGCTGGTGTAACTATTAGTACTGCTGAACCTAGGACTCCTCCTACAACAACAATAGTTTTTGATGATGAGGATGTTACTATGGCAATGGCTCAAACCTTAATAAAGATGAAGGAACATAAAGCTAAGGAGAAAGGAGTTGCTATCAGAGAAGAAGAAGCTCCCAAAATAACTACAACAAGATCGATTACTACCCTTCAACCTCTTCCAGCCATTGATCCTAAAGACAAAGGTAAAGGTGTACTAGTTGAGGAAGATTCGGATCCTTCGGTCAAAGTTAAGAGGAGTGATCAAGGAGATGCACAAATTCAAGCTGATGCAGAATTGGCTAAGTTACTACATCAAAAGGAGTTAGCTGAATTAGAGAAAAGACAGAAAGAAAGAGCAGCATAAGAAAAAGCATCTATGGCTGTACTCTATGAAGAGTATGACAATATTTAAGCAAGCATTGATGCTAATGCTTTGTTTGCTGCAAAGCTTCAACAAAAAGAAAATGAGCAATTTACCATTGAAGAAAGAGCAAAATTTTTGGTGGAAACAATAGCAGCACAAAGGAAGTTCAGAGCTGCTCAAAGGGCTGCAGAAATCAGAAGCAAACCACCTACTAAAACACAGATGAGGACTCTGATGATGACTTTTCTAAAGCACATGGGTGATTACAAATACAGTCAGCTGAAAGGGAAGACTTATGAAGAAATCCATGAATTATATGAAAGACAGAATAAAAGAATTCAAGATTTTATACCAATGGATTCAGAAAAAGAAATGATTAAAGAAAAAGAAAAGAAGGATGAGATCAGTAGCAAGTCAGCTAAAGGCAGTAGAAGGAAATCACTTGCCAAAAAAAGAGCAGGTGAAAAGCAAAAGGAAGAGAGTGCAAAAAGGAAAAAGACAGAGGATATGACATGGGAACAAGAATCTACAAAGAGTAATAAAGAAGAAGCATCAGAATATGAGCAAGAAAAGGAGGAATTAAGAATGTGGTTAACAATTGTTATGGATGAAGAAGAGACTGGGGATCCAGAGATCTTATCTACTAAGTATCCTATAGTTGATTGGGAATCTCATAACTTAGGAGGTAGTGAGGTGGAAGATCTACATGTCTTCAAGATAATCAGAGCAGATGGAAATACTAGTTATCACAAATCATTGTCTAGTATGCTGAGAAAGTTTGATAGACAAGATTGATAGATTTGCACAGATTATTAATGACAAGATTTGAAGACAAGGCTTCAAAAGGTTACAATTTATTACTTTGGAGAGATCTCAAGATGATGTTTGAACCAAATGCTAAAGATGAAATTTGGAGTAATCAACAGGAATGGACTTTAATTTGCTAGAAATTATGTGAAAGTTGTAGAATTCACTCATTGTTATTAGATGGTACTTTAACTTGTTTCAACATGCTAGTAAAGAAAAGATATCCCCTTATAAAGGAATTGCTACAGAAGATGTTAAATTGGAAGCTAGAAGCTGAAGCAGAGAGCACCATGGCATTTGAGCTACTCAAATTTATCAAATCACAGCTTAAAGAATGAAGAAGTGTTTAGATACATCCTCCTGGTGTTTATGGAGCTTACAGAGAAGAAACTTAATGATTGACAAGTAAATATTGCTAGCTTTGGAAGTTAGTACCGCTGGTTCAAGTTGATGTTGTGTGACATTTCGCATTTTCAAGGTCACTATTAAATCTCGACTTAATTTCAATTTTTTACTTTTAAGTAAATATTAAGTTTTGCCTTTTTGTCGATTTATTAAAAATTGCCGTTTTATATTCTTTTCGCGAGCCGTGTCTAGGATCGTTATCCATTTAAATATTCCAAGAAGTCGAAATTTTATATTTTTCCTCGTTGGCTCAAAAAATTTATTTTTATACTCCTCATTTGTTCCCGCGTTTAGCCGAATCCTTGTTAAAATTTTTACATAAACTTAAGTATACTTTCTTTCTTTTCTTTTTTTAAAACCTTTACTTATACAAAATAATACAACAAAATTTACAAAAAAAATATATATATATAATAAACCCATGAACCCCAAGCCTTATTGGCGCCACCCCCTAAGGCCCAACCAAAATTCACCAAAAACCTGTACCAATGAATTCATATGATTGTGTTTTGCATGTCCATTTTATTCATAAACTGTTAGCCTCAATTTATTGAGTCGAACAAGGAAGCTCGGTCACTCAACGATGGAGCTTCGGTCTTTAATTTGTTAATGTTGTAACAAGATAATATCGGGAATCGGGCTCAATAGATAATCTAATATTGTATATGTTTTGGGTTTAATCCCAAGCAAAACCCGAGCCCGGGTCCTAGTTAAATATCCCGCGCGTCACATTAAATGTGTATGGGTATATATATATTTAGATATTTTCTAAAAGAAAATATCTCATATATATATAGATATTTTCTTTTAGAAAATATCTAAGATTTTTTTTTCAAAATATATCTTTTCTCTTTTCTCTCTCAACTCTCTCTCCTCTCTCTCTCTCTCTCTCTTCTCTCACTCTCCAAACCTCTATCTCCTTTCTAGTTTTTCGATCTTAGTTCTTGATTCGTGAAGTGAAGTGTTAAATCGGAACCTACAATTGGTATCAATCGCCTCGGGTGGATTTCGTGGTATTTTTTTGTTGTTGTGAGCATTTTGGATTCGACAGTTGGGTTGTGTTATCATTCGGCACCAATTTTTTTCGTGGCTCATTTTGGTGTTGGAAACGCCTTGTAAGAGCTCATAGACTCTAGGCTTCATTGGGTTATTTTTGGTGTTACTCGGGTGAAAAGAAGAGAAGAACAAAACGAGTGGAAAACGTAAGAAAAAAACCGAGTGGAAAAACGTTGGCACCGAATGAGCAGAAACACGTTACAACCGAACGAGCGGAACCGAACGAGCGGACCGAACGAGCGAAACCGAACGAGCGGAACCGAACGAGTGAACCAAACGAGCGGAACCGAACGAGCGGAACCGAACGAGTGAACCGAACGAGTGGAACCGAACGAGCGGAACCGAACGAGTGAACCGAACGAGCGGAACCGAACGAGTTGAACCGAACGAGCGAAACCGAACTAGTTGAACCGAACGAGCAAAAAAAATTTTGGACCGAACGAAAAAAAATTAAGGCTAACAATCTCCCCCGAAGTGAGGTCTTGAACACGGGAACGAGCTTCCTTTATTGACTCAATAAAATTGAGGCTAACAAACACATCAGTTCAAGCCTCGGTCGTCAATGTAAAATGGCGTCTGCTGATAACAACACTTCAGGCCCCGTTCCTCAATGATAAAATGATGTCTGATCACAACAGTTCAAACCTTGCACCACAACAACAAGAGATGTCTGTTGAAAATGTCGCTTCAGGCCTCGTTCCTCAAGGACAAAAGGCGTCAGATTATGACAACTCTGACC
>BQNB010122769.1:4974-20220 GCA_026074375.1 Tanacetum coccineum
TGTATAATGTTCAAAGCTGTTGTACAGCCGGACCTAACATACTTGCCTGAAATATCATGGAAAATAGAGTGCTTCTTATCGAAAAGACTGCTGGAAAACTTTTTTAATGGAGCTTTTCTCTCTTGTGTGTTTTTCTTGTTGTGTTTTGGAATGGTTGAGATTTCCATCTATTTATACACATTCATATGCATATGGTGTAATGGTGCAATCAATGTCAATTAATGCCTTAATAATGAGCTGCTATAAACCAAATCATAACAACCAATTTAATTGTCAATTAATGACACATTAATTTGTAGTTACCAAATGAGCTCGGACATTTAACAATTTTTCTCAATTTCAATTTTTCTTCTTTAAGACTCGATATCTCATTCACACTAACTCTGTTTTGGACATATACTGGCTCGACCTGACCTTACATTTAATAATTATATTTACTAATAATTATCTATGTCCAAAGTTAGTGAAAACACATTTTTCACTAAAGTTTTTCCAACACAAACAAACCACACGATCTCGGTTGGTTTTCTGACCCTCGTCTCCCAAAACTTGCTTCACGACCAACATAGACCTTTGGGTTGCAGTGGAGGCGACCCGGTCGTGAATCGGTCGACCAATTGAGTAAACCTCCCACTGCGCCAGTCTTACAAATCCCTTTGATATCTTGTACACCGTGTGATTTGAGTGTTAACACCAAATCATGTAAAAAAGGTGTACAAAGACTACAAACATTTGATGATGTACTAGCCACAATTTTAGAAGTCGTACTATATAAAAGAGTTAACCAACACACTTCGCATAATCTGTATTCTGTAATTTGCATTACATTTACAAAAACAAGTTTAAAAATGAAAACTTACACGAAATTTAACCTTTAAAATATTTAATTCAAGAAAAGAGAAAAGAACGCATATGCATGTAGTAATAAAATGAGCTTTTTGACTAGCGATTAAAGTCGGCTAAATAGATATCCATTTGATACTAAATTAACTGTTTTTTTAAGTAATCCCATAGCTTAATAGATTTATTGTAATCATCATTGGCTTCAATACATGATTTGTTTAGTATAAAATCGCTATATATAACAATATAGTTTTAACAAATATGATACGTAGTTTGTAATATAAAAAGTAAAAAAAAAAATGAAAAGTATGCATATTTCATATTACTGTGAAGGGAGTAATATTTGACAAATCAAAACAGTGTCGCTATGCACAAAAATAGTTTAATTGGAAAAATTTTAGCAGCTCATGCTTCTATCAAAATGAAAATAAAAGCTCGCTTATATTAAAATGATAAATTGTTTCGTTAAATAAAACTAAATGCTTTTTCTGCCGAGCATAAAATCAAATTTCATTATAACGGCACTTTTAAGTGTTTTGATTAATAAGCAAATAAGGAAATAATTGCTTATAATGACTAGAAAAGCTAATGGATTTGTCAATGTAATATACTAATTATGTACATAGTAGAACTTCAATTTTTCGTTAAGAACGAGTGATCAATAATTGTGACGAATAAATTGTAAGAAAGAACAAAAATTATACCAAAATTATCACATACAAATGCTTGTGCGACTCTTATGACGAGTTAAATGAAATAAAGCTTGAATCAAACTTTGCTCAGTAAGAGCGCTAGACTCGAGCTTGTTTGTTTATTTTAAGCTCGTATGTACATATTTATACACTTATACATCTATACAATGTATATAGATATATATGTTTAAGCCTGGTGAGCATAATGGATCCATAAAGCTCGAACTTGACATCGAATATTAAATGAGCCCTAGTTTAGGCTTAAGCTTAAGTTTGAGCTTGTTTAAGCTCGATCCATTTCGACGTTTAAGAGCACAAGGTATGGTCTCAAGCCGTGGAAAAAGTGGTGTCGCATCACCACTTTTTCCCATAACACCAAAACCCCCATAACACTAAAAACACTTCCTAGTTAACACCACAATTTATGGTGTTATGGGACCCACATTTCGTAAAAAGTAAAAAAAAATGCATGACGGCGCGAGACACGAAATTGCGAGTGTTGTACGATTATGACAACAAACCGAAGCTCGATCGCGGAACACTAGATCACGGAATAAATCAAGCACAAGTTGCTACCTTCAACGTACCCGTTGAAGAACGAAGAAGAAGAACGAAACACCACAAAGTATAACCGAACGATTATATTGTATTACCACAAAACCTCGATCGGTTATAGGAAAGAATAGAAGATGCGTGTGTGTTTTGAGCATCACCCCCTCACCTCCTTTTATAGGGTGAGGGGGTGGATGCCCTAGTCTACACCGACTAGGAATGGGCTTTGGTTCTAGCCCACTCAAACAAACATATAAAGAAAAAGACACTTAGCTACCTTTTACTTATCGTATATATTAACTAGACTCGACACTAATACTAACAATTTCCACCTTAGTGACTAGACTAGTTAATCCCGACACCAAGTATCTACATGCAATACTTGAACTTCGGACCTGGAATCACCTTTGTAAACACGTCAGCTGCATTATCCTTCATGCCTATCTTCGCCACTTCAATCTCTTTAGATTCCACGATCTCCCTAATGAAGTGATACCTCACGTTGATATGCTTCGTCCTCTCATGAAACATTGCATTTCTTGAGAGATGAATTGCACTTTGATTATCACAATTCACAACCACTGACCTTAGGTTTACTCCTAATTGCCCATTGAATAAAACAATTCACAATCATTGACCTTAAGGTTTACACCCAGCTCGATAGTATCCTTTCCAGCAAATGCTTTTCCTTAACACCTTCGTAAGCGCCATACTACTCTGCCATCTGTAGTATATACATGCAACAACAGTAGCAGAGAAGTTGCCTATTCCCCACTCCACAACAGCAACCATACCATAACACGTACCCGTTTATCAACCTACCCTAATCAGGGAGTCCATTAGCATAATCTGTCATCCACGAAACCGTCAACATACCACGTGCTGCTCCCTATAGATCTCTACCATACCTTCGACCAACATCCAGCAGTGCCCCTTCAAGTACTATCAAAATCACTCACTGCCTCTTAGTGGTTTGTTTTACCATAGGTCCTGGATGCAAATACCTGCTCACAAATGCTAACCGCAAACAATACATCTCTCTAGTGCAACCCTCAGACAGCACATCCACTACCTACAGCATTCGCAAAGTGGGAAACATACTCATTCTTTTCCACATCTCAGACATGTCGACAACAAAAGAGATGTATTGTGAGGATTTGGGTAAACAGATCTCGGATATACGGACCATCCTTCAGATATCCCGTTGAGTGTGCTCACACATGCCCAAAGACCTACATGCATTATCCGTATTCTGTAGAGATATTCATAATTTTGCTGCACGAACTCCCGATTTGAGACACTTCAGTGTTCGCTCCACCCTATCCCTGACAATCATCATACCAAGTATCTTCTAGATGGATCCACAGTTCTTCATATCAAACTTTATCGCCAGGGCCTGTCATCTATGGTATACTTCGAGGTCGTCAGACTGCATTTACAAGCACTCACTCATATCATCTACATACACGCATTAGATATATGTACATACCTGATGCAAACTCCTTGAAGTAAACACAGCTATCATAGCTGTTGCGGCTAAACTCATTGTTGATCATATACACATCAAAGGTACTGCCTTTGGGAATGCTTAAGACCATAAAGAGATTTCTTCAACAAACATACCTTGTTGCCTGTTCCTTTTTCAAAACCAGGTGACTGCCTCATATAAATGGTTTCTTCAAGATTACCATGCAAAAAACTTCGTCTTCACATCAAGTTGTTCCAACTCGTAATCTTCACAAGCTGTTACAAAGAGATTCACACCTAATGAGATGACCTGTCGAAAACCACAGTAAAAAAACCCTCATGTCGTCAATCCTTGCTCGTTGTGTAAACCCCTGAGCTACCACCTACAGGTTTGTCCCTTGGGTTTTTGTGAACGACCTTCAATCACCCATGTCTTTCACAATCTTACCCACCACAATGCAGTCTTACCAACTTCTAACCAAATTAGGTGGTTAGAATCGCCACTATCTACCCAAGTAAGTACCAAAACACCTACTAAAAAAGAACAAAAGACAGGCTTTTTTAAAGAACCATCTCTTCCTCATAGCACGCCCCCACTCATCCTTTTTTCAATTAATTAATCACCAATCACTGGAAAGAGATTGGCTCATGTGTATTCATTTTTTTCCTCATAATAGCAAATGCATAAGCCCCATATCATCTACCTTAGACCCTGATGGTCTAGACAATGATACATTACCTTATCCTATAGCCTTGCATAGTATATTTAGTTGTTTCAATTATGCGCTCTATCACTGCACCATAACCTAGTTTTACCAGATTCTGGTTTGTTTAGAGGCCCTTCAACATGCTCCTCATCTTATTACCTGATTTTTCGCCATTTATGAGGATCCACAGTTGGTTCGACCTTCTACTAGCCATTGAAGTCCACCTCAAACTTAACATCTTTCTCAGGATCTGCAGACACCAATCACCATTGAGAGTACCCTATACATAAGACTCTCATTAACACCACATCCCTGCTTATTGATTATCTTGGTTTGACTTCCTCGTAACCTCTATAAACTGTAATTCCCCTTCACACCATCAGGATTACCCAGGAATATGCAGTTTATAGCTCCAAGCAATGTACCCAAATATCCATAACATCATACTAATTCGCCGAATGACCAGACCATAAATCCATAGTTCTTCTCTCCAATGCTGAGTAGATGGAGACCTAATGATCATGTCTATGTTGGCCCGTCATCGTTGCTTCTGCCCAAACTTCAATCAAGCAAACCTGAATCATAAACACCTAAACCTTGTTTCGGAGCGTCCTATTCATTCCGTTCAGCTAGACACATTTACTGTTGAGGATTTTTCCTGCAAACGCAAATTGTCCTTGCATCCCCTCTCTTTGTACAATTCTTATTAATTCCTGATTACAAAACACCAGAGAATTGGTAAACCGTTATCGTATTCGAAAGTTTCCTGTCAGTTTTCTACCTACTCGGCCTTTGTACCACCCACCTGCTTACCACTACTTTGAACTTCTGAACAGCCATCATACTTGAGTCCTAAGAACCTGAAACCCAAACCCACCTTGATATAATCATTAACAATCGATAAGAAGTAACTGGCAACCACCATCGATCCCAACCCGAGAAGGACCTAAGATCACGCATGAACATAGTTTATAACTCCCTCAGTTAGTGACGACTTGACTCAATCCAAAACTCACCCTGGAACGAGTTTCCAAGAACACAATTTTCACAGAACTTCGATCTGTACCTAGAACCTTTATTCCCAGCACCTCTTTATTTTCTAGTTCATGCAAGCCTAAGCTTCACTAATGTGACCATGCGTTATGCCACAAAGTCAAGATTTGAAAAAATTTGACAACCAGTGCGAAGAGCATTCTTTTCTTGATAAACCAACACTAAGCTTCACCAGATTTCAGACCACCATCAAGGAGTACACCAACAATATCCCTTCATAGATCCTGACAAAACCATCAAAGAACCCTTGATCACCGGTACTTTGTCCATATCTGCAACTTCACTGGTATAAGCCAGTTACAAGGTCCAAGAGTGCCCCAAAAATATCCAAATTTCTCTTCCACTCGGGAATGTAACTGCACAATACTCAGCACCAAACTTAACCATCTTTTCCATTTGTACTCTTGTACTCTTTTTCAACTCCCGTAAATTGAGGCTAGACAAGATATCTTCCAAAGTGAGCGAGTCTCTTCCATAAAGCAACATCTCCACAAAATTATCATATGAAGATGGTAATGACGTAAGTAACATGAGTGCCTGATCTTCATCATCAATATCAACGTCTATGTTCGCCAAGTCATCGATCAACTTATTAAACTCATATATATGTTATGATAATTTCTTACCTGAATTCATGTAGAAAGTGAACAGCTTCTTCTTCAACTACAATTTATTGGCTAACGACTTTGTCATATACAAAGTTTCCAACTTTAACCAAACACCCTCAGCAGAATTTTCTTTGTTGACTTCCCTCAACACCTTGTTATCCAAGCATAAGAGTAAGGCACTGTGTGCTTTCTTGTAGACATCCGTCTTCAACGCCGCAGTTTTATCAGCGTCCGTCATGGTTTTCGGGAATAGATCTAACGCAGCCTCCCAACCATGTTGAATTAATAGACACCGCATCTTCACACGCCACAACCCAAAGTCATTAGACCCGTCGAATTTTTTGACGTCAAACTTCGCTATCGACGACATATTCTTTATACCTTGTTGCGTAAAAATCCCTTCTTGCAAATCGAATTAATTAGAAACCCTAAACCTCGATCTCGAACAAGTAAACCCGATCGTAAACTTGAAACCCAAGTGAACCACGATCAAACTTGAACCACAAGAAAAATCCGCAACAAGAACCTTCACTTTTATTGATATTTACCCAATAAAAACGAAGTCGAGTTTTAATTAAATAACTCGAAACCCTTCTGACAAAGGAAAAACTTTCGCAAAAAAAACAAGGTCCAAAATAAATGAAAAACCTTCAATTTACGAAACTATCTTTTGCCAACGTTCTTTGTAGTCACGTGAAAGAAAATAATAAATAAACCAATCACTAGTTATTTTTTTTACTTTCTTATCTCTTCACGTGGGCTTTGTATTAGAAAAAAAAATTGATACCTTTCTTCAACCTGTCGTCGTCTTCGTTAATACCTGCAACTCAAGAAACCGATTCGAAAACCCGAAATCGTTTTCTTTACTCGAACCTCCGAACCAGCCCTCGAACTTCAAGACCACACTAACCGCGGCTCTGATACCACTTGTTGTACGATTATGACAACAAACCGAAGCTCGATCGCGGAACGCTAGATCACGGAATAAATCAAGCACGAGTTGCTACCTTCAACGTACCCATTGAAGAACGAAGAAACAAGAAGAACGAAATACCACAAAGTATAACCGAACGATTATATTGTATTACCACAAAACCTCGATCGGTTACAGGAAAAAAATAGAAGATGCGTGTGTGTTTTGAGCATCACCCCCTCACCTCCTTTTATAGGGTAAGGGGTGGATGCCCTAGTCTATACCGACTAGGAATGAGCTTTGGTTCCAGCCCACTCAAACAAACATATAAAGAAAAAGACACTTAGCTACCTTCTACTTATCGTATATATTAACTAGACTCGACACTAATACTAACAGCGAGACACGGTATAGTGTCTCGCGCCGTCGTGTGGCGTTTTCTGGGACCATTTGGGCTGGGGATGTCAGCATCAAGCACGAAAAGGCCACTTCTGTTGTGGTTGTGGCGTTTTTGCCAAAACGCCACTTTTGGTCTACCATACCGTGTGATCCTACCAATCCGATCACGAACTATTCATGATCGACTTGGCTCGTTAATTTCCATCCCTCGTCAAACCATCAATCTGCATCCGATCCCGAACTATTCATGTTAGGGTGAATCGATTTTTTAAACAGGGTGTAAATCAACCAATACACGGATAGGCTGAATTGAATGAATACCACATTTTATTAAATTCAAAATTTCTAAAAATGGAAATTGCGTGCATTGCTTTTGATGACAGCAATTCGCAGCAGTAATTATATGATTCAAGTGCATCTAACTTTAAAGAAAAAACAAATACGGATCCAATGTAGTATTGACCAAAGATAAAATATGTCAAGCAATAGAACAGCAAACTATCTCGTGAAGAAAAAAACACGAGGTAACAAGATATAGAGGACAACGTAAATACATACTCCGTACCATCTTATACACGTATATTAAAATATAAACGTCATTGCAAAATGAAATGACAAAAACACATTTGGTTTGGTTGTAACTAATTAGCTTTAAAAGTGATTATGTAAATTCAAAAAATTTGAGTAAGAGTTTCTCGTCTTTCTACATTATAAGTAGTTGTATCTTTATTTTAGCTTAAATAAGTAAAAGAGTTAATGTTTTGAACTTTTAATCGCCTAGATTTATAGATTTGCCATTCTAGTTTGTAAATTAGTATCTTTATTTTAGCTTAAATAAGTAAAAAGAGTTAATGTTTTGAACTTTTAATCGCCTATATTTATAGATTTGCCATTCTAGTTTGTAGATTTTTCAACAAATAGTGGAGTTAAATCAAGGATTAACGAAGAATAATCAAAATATAGAACTAGTCAAACTACTAATAAATATTTAGAATCCCGGCTAGAAAATGCAGCTTAAAGGGAAAATTCTCAAATTAGACCGGTCGTCTAAATTGTTTATCTTTTCTAGACCTTTAGAAATAAACTTCTCAAAATAGACCAATCGCCCGGTCTCTTAGTCGCCTAAAAAACTTTTTATTTTTGTGTAAGTTACTTTTCAGACATGTTTTTAAGAGACTTACTTAATGTACTTTTAGGAGATTTTTTTAATGTACTTTTAGGACAAAAAAAGTCTCATATGTTGGTGCAAATATTACGATATTTAAACTAAATAAGTCATTTGGTTTTAATAATGACAAACAAGTAACTTGTAATACATAACGTAAAATGAGCAAGTTACGCGTGATCACAACTCATCAACGCATACATTCATTAACACCTCTCGACGTCTCGAGTCTACTCATGCTTCAACAAAAGGTATGAACATGTCTGTTAAGTTGCATTATGATCAACCCATTTAATAAACTATGTGATTAATCATATTAGACAATAGGAAAAAAATTAATCACTAACTTAACTAGACAAGATCTTTCATATTAGGAAACAATCTTGGAAGATCAAAACATGTCTAGCCATATTAGATAGGGTTTTGCTAACCACAACCCAATGGTTTTTGTTAAGCCTTATCATTTGTATAAAAAAACATTTAATGAACTCATTATTTCCATATATACACACAACTAATGATTATAATCATAAAGAATGTTGTTAAACATGGAATGGTTGATGTTAATTAATAGTTGATATTTTAATTAAGGTAAGCTTAACAAAAACCCATAGGGTTGTGTTTAGCAAAACTCAGGTAATAGGATAAAATAATTAGAGAGTAAAGACAAAAAACAAATCTTACAACATATTTTCCTTATAGAACAATATCAAATTAGATTTTATAAGTACATTAAGGATCTAAGCAAAAGATTTAAAAATATTTGAAAAGATTTTGAAAAGATTTAAAAATCAACCCTGTCTATATTTTTGAAAAGTTATGGATCACGGATCCACCTAAATAGCCATACGAATCCACCATACCTGGATCCGTAGCACATTGACGGCCAAGTTTTGGGTTTTCTATAAATACCACCCATTTACTAAGTTTTTCACCCAAGCTTTTCACAACTTTTCTTCCACATTATTACACACAATTATGATCATTGTAAACAAGTTTTTATAATGTAAAAACACAATTAATCATATCATCAAAACCCCAATAACCCTTGATCATAATGCTTTTAACTTTCAATTGTTGCAAGCATGATTCTACATAATTCTCCATTCAAGCAAGCTTAGAGATCTTGCCATCATCATCCACCATATACCTACATATATGAAGATATATCACAACAAGCCAATAGACTTGTCATCTTCATCAACAACATCATGCTTAGTGATCTTAATGTTTTAGATTAGACTTTTACATTCAATTGACAATTATGTCTTGGATCATCATTATACACATTTGTGTATCAATCATTATACAACAAACTAGATGTTAGGTGGTTTATGTGTTTAGGCCATAAAACACAAGGTTTGTTATGTTGGGCCATAAAACATAACGGGTTTGGTTGCACCCGAAGAAGGACTCGGTATTTAGCTTAGTACCGGATAAAGTGTAAGCGACGTTAGGTTGGTTCTACCTCGAAGTAGGACTCGGTATTTAGCTTAGTACCGGATAAAGTGTAAGCGACGTTGTATGGTTTTCTCCGCCTAAAAGGAGCTTGTTGATTTAGTGAAGTAACTCTCGAGTTGGGTACTCGAGGAGTGGAGTAGGGCGAAGAGGAGCTTCGTAGCCGAACCACTATAAATCATCGTGTCCGGTTTGCGCTTTCTTTTACTTATCGCTTTACATTTATATTTGCCTTTATCGCTTTATATTTATATTCGCATTGCATCTATGTTTGTGTTATATATTGTGTTGTGATGATATGCTTTGTTTGATATTCTTTAGTATAGTTATTGTAGTATAAACTTGATTGGTTGTTTGATACAAAAGTTTTAAGTTTATAATGGAAACGTATTCACCCCCTCCCCCCCTCTACGATTCCACAATTGGTACCAGAGCCACGTCGCTCTAGTTTTCAAAACAAATGGTTTTTAAAATAGAGCACGGTCCATGTATCAAATTTCCTATCAAGCGACACATAATGTGAAAAGTTCTTTGTTTAGTACTTACAAGTTTTGTTGTTAAATATAAAGTGTTACAATAGCTTGAAAGTCTTTTAAAGAGTCCAAAACAAAGTGAATAATGTGTCTAAAAGTGAAATAAATATTTCTGCCAAAATTTCACCTCTTCTGCGACCTACGGATCCACCAAACCCTGGATCCGTCCATGTAGATCCGTCCATACGGTTTTCAGTTTTTGTCAAACTTCAAAAATTCATAGAAAATAAACCGTGCGTCGGATTTCGATGATTCAAAAACCAAAATTGAAGTATTTTAAGTGTACTTTCCAATGGAATAGGTCTCAATTACTAATTCAAATTTTAAGTTTGTCAAATAAGCAAAATGCCATAGAGTGTCCAAAACTAAAATTTTGTTTTAGCGTAAAAAGTTGATTTTAACCTTTCCTTTCGAGTCGGACACTTCTAATTGGTTTACTTTTGAAAGTTGGTGTATTTTATCATTGGAAAGTAAATGTATTTTTCAAACTTACTAATGAGGAGAAAACTAATTTATTTACAAATAAAATCAAGCTATGTATACATTGTTACATTTAATACACAAAACGAAGTGTAGTATTTATGTGTGTTATGCTAAATGATTATTTGTTCCACTTTGCATCTTAATATTGTTAATCAATCTTTGATATGCTTATTGCATTTGTAGTTGAGCTTCTTTGTTGATTAGCATAATCTCGTCATGTGTGTTATTTATTAATGTTCATGTATATGCGTCAATTGATCTTATGGAAGATCTCTTGCACTAAGTTGAGAAATTGCTTTTGCATTGCATATAGATATAGATCACTATGTTTACAAATGTTATATCAACATTTTGTAAATCCTATAATTTATGTTAACCCACTTAGGATTGAGAGCTAAGCAAGTGTGTCAAACCTTTTAAAAAATATTGTCTTGCATGACTATCATGTTACTAGTTTAAGTGATAAAATGTGTCAACACTATATATTCAACACTTACATTTTATCAATGTCTCAACAAGGTCTCTAAGTCGTGTCATCCTATTATCTTGCTTAAACATAGGTTGTCTAAACAAGAGAAAAGATCATAATAACACATTAGTATGAAAGAAAAGAAAAATGTGTGTTGAACTTAGTTTGTGCTTGCATTAGTCTAATTTACAATCACAACTAATAAATATTTGGATTAAAATGAACATAGGAATTGTTTTAAATCCTAAATTTGAAAGCTTAACTTTCTTAGTACGAAAACACTTTCATCTTAAAGTTTTTTTCTTCGCATAAATTTTCACATTAACATTAACTTGAAGTGAAAACATTCACTCTAGTCAAAAACTTGAAAATATTAGATAAATATGTAATAGTTTCGAAAATGATTCGTAATGCTTAAAATGACTAGGATAATTTTCATACTCTTTAAAATGTCAAAACCTATGCATATTATGTTTGATAACGAATAAGCTTTTCTCACATATAATATATATGACAATCCCAAAGAAACAAATAAACTCATCATTTTAAATGATATCACACTTAAGACTAGTCTTAGTCTTAATGGAACACATTAGGAAAATCTTTATTTTATTTCTTTCAAAAGAGTGCTTGTGAGGGTCAAGAAAGATTTCGAATATATATCGATTCATTATTTGTCTAGCTTCAAGATTATATCAAATCACAACAAAAGATATTATCTCGAATCTGCATACTCAATCACACTAGGTTGATATGAAAATAATGTCATCCCTTTCCAAGACAAAAAGGATATATATCGGTTCATAACTCACACTTGTGATAATGATGTTATATTAAGTCTACATATCCAATTGGTGTGTTCCTATTATTAATAATAATATGTTTAAAATGCACATCAAAGTAGGATTGACGACTTGGATGTTTCGTCCGAGATATTAAAGTAATTTACCTTGCAATGCATTTGGTAAAGTTGTCATTTCTGAAAAACCAAACACGAGAAAATGCACAATATATGTAACTTTGCTCATACAATTCAAAAGCACGAATCAAGACTCAAATTCACTTTTTGTTATAATCTTTTCTCTCTATGCCAAATAAGCATAACATTATTTTTAACTAAGTATTTAAATAGAGAACAATCCAATCATCTAAGATTAGGATTAGGAATTATGGAACATATTCTATAAACTATTACTTTGCTTTCTTTCTATAAGTGATCGTAAGTGGACTTAGAATATGAAGATGATTATTATTCAAACGATAATTAATCTCATTATTCTATCCAATTACAAATGTTCGAAATATGAGCATTGAGTCGAGATTAGAATTTATCTAGATAACAGAAATATCAATAAAATGACCATAGATATTTTCCGAGTCTACATGTTTAACTAATTTTAGTTATTACATGAAATTACAAAATCAATCATAAGACGAAAAGAATAATCATCGAATTGCAATTCACACTTGTATTGACGATGCTTTGTTACGTCTAAATGTTCATAATGTTTGTGTTATTAGCAATGGTCAAAAATATTCTAAAAGCTAACACACTCCTAGTAGGATTGAAATCGTTGAAATTCCATTAGGAAATTCACGACAACTTCCACGTTACGCTCAAAACTTGGACGTCGAATCCGAAAGTTCAAACCAAGAACCCTTGTAACATATATAAGCTTCTTTCATTACTAAAAAGTTAACACCATCGCCCAAATAACAAGAAATCATGTTCTGACTGTTTTCAAACAACTTTGCGACCTACAGATCCTCCATATGGAGATTCGACTTTGATTTAGGTAGATCCGTCCGTGATCATAAAATTCGAATATATTCCTTTTGACATTTTCCACTTGTCTAAGGTCTAACATACATGTAACTAACCTTTAGTACATAATAATTTCTACAATAAAATATTCACAATATCTATTAAGGTAAATAACCTTAATTATATTATTTTCAAAAAAGACATGCAAAGGTGCATTCTTAGAGCGCTTTAATGTAGCACATTCCACATTATCACACATAAGTATACTCCTAACTTCTAAAAGACTCAATCTTGTTTAAACTCACGACATCTTGCTTGCTCTCTTATTTAACCCTAGAATTCTACACGTCATGATTAGGACTATCAAAACCGAAATTGAAACATATTAGTTGAGTCATATTAGGCCAAGTATTAGTGAACTATGAAAATTTCATCTTTGCTACACTTTGTTAGGCAAACGCGAGAATTCTACTTTAATCTAAAATAAGAATGACTACTAGAGAATCTATTGCACTAGAAATTCAAGTTAACCTAACGGTTGAATTGCTTCCGGGAAGAAAGTTGGGTTCGTGGTATAACCCATAAAAATGGTCGCGTTTAGCCTTAATTGAGCACCACTAGTGATAGTCTCATATTCATTCTCTAACTTGATTAAATGGCTCTTTCTAAATATGCCTAATGTTAGTCTACATTGATGAACTTTGTATTTCATTAGGATTGCTCATTAAACAAGTAGTAATTAGGATTCTCCTTAGTCAACTTAGACTACTTGCACATCGCATACGTATTTTTGTGATTTCAAAATGTTAACTTGTTCTCATGAAATATGATTATACTATCTTCATGCTAGTTTGATAATCAATGATTACTTGCTTAATTGTTGAATGCATAATTATTTAAACGGTTTTGTTTTTGGTTAGAAATCCCGGCTTAATATCTATAAGTTTATATTTATGATACTTGTTATTAAATGCTAAATGTTAACATGTTTTTTATGATATATATGTATGTGACGTAACCATTGTTTTATGTGAGCTTTCATATGATCTACATGTCTTTCTTGTGCACCCACACTATATCATTAAGTCTTTCTATCTAGATAAACATATAGACGTCACATAATCTTGTACATCAATTTATTTGATTGTTATGATTAATACACTTAAGTGACTTAGTGTCTTTTAAGTTTAGGGTATTGTCTCGTGTCACTAAAATTTATCAAGTACACATACATAATTGTCTTAATCCCTAAGGATTTTAATTTAGATCACTTTGATCATTATCTTATTTATTTACTTGATTCTTTTCTTCACGAAACACGTTTTCTGTCCCTCGTCGTAAACGGTCAAATACTCAAAACTCCCCATAGTAACTCATTCCCACTCCTTTGTTACTATATCAACCGTCTTATATATTTAGGGATCCGCTCCTTAACTATAAACGTTATATCACTCATTTTTCATACCTAACTAATTATACGAAAACCTAAATCACACCTCTACCACTATATAGATGGCTAATATCTTCTCTCCATCATTTCCGCTACCACCTTTAAGATAACCTCATTCCTCATCATGTGGTTGTTCGATGAACATTAGTAATGTTTGAGAAGAGCTACGTAACTTCACGGTTGAAGATCGTCGTATGCTAACCATCATCCCTCTTGACATTTTCAAACTCATCGGTTCTGTCATCTTATGTTTTCTTCTTTATTTATTCTTATTATTCGACACGTTATGTCCGGATGAGCATGAATTAAGTGGAAGGGAAAACACACTCGTTCACATATAGTCTTTCACCAAATATTCTTAAGAACTCACAAATGTGATTCTTATTCCCTAGAAACCAATTCAAAACGTATCCCTACACAATCTTGACATCAAGATCACGTCACCAACTTTATGATCTTCACCACCAAATATTGGTCCTCACTTTTAAACCTCAATACCAAAGAAATTATCTCCTCAAGAACATTCCACACTTGTCCAATAACTATTACAAGTGATCCTTTAATTTTTACCACAGTTGAGTCTTTTTGTTTGTTTCCACTTACTAGCAAGTGAAGAACATAAAGAAGATATTCAGTCTTCAAGTGTTATTGAGTTACCAAATTGTTGTGTCTTTCATTTTTCTTTCACT
>BQNB010122770.1:0-20220 GCA_026074375.1 Tanacetum coccineum
TGCAGGGTGACGTAACACACTATCTGTTATCCTCCGTGTCGCGTGCCATTTTAAATCTTCTGAAATACTTTGTATCTTAAATAGTCGTTGCAGCCTTGGTATAATTGGAAAGTACCACATTACCTTTGCTGGAATGTTTTCGTACACTTTCTGTGTCTTATTATCACCTTCCATCTTGATATCCTACAAGTTTAACACGCAGTTAGATCCTTGTCATTAGTCCGGTAAAGAAGGCAGTTGTTGATACATACATGTATCTTTTTGTATCCTGATCTCATCAATTTCATAACTTTTTTGGCTTGATAAGTTTTTCCACCATTTCGTTACTAGCAGGTAGCATCTTTTTTATCAATCCTAGTAATTTAGTAAAGAACTTATCAAAAGCTCCGTACTTACCCTTCAAGTTGAGTAGTTTAACTATTGCGGACAACTTTGTGAAGTCAGGACATCCTTCGTAAAGAGGCTTCTCTGGGTCATAAATAGTTCTTGAAACTTAACAAGGTCATCCTCATCAAAATTATCTTTTGTAGCATTAACCATTTCTACTGTTGCTGGGCCATCTGTTGGAATATCTGAAGCAAAATTTGTGTCGCCAACAAACTCTGTTATAGCAGTAATAGGTTCTGGGGCACTTATTGATGGCTAATCCTTTTCTCCATGTCTAGTCCAGTTTGTGTAGCTTAGATCAATCCCATTTTTGAATAAATGGAACTGCACTTCCTCCACTTTATGCTCTATGTGGTTTAAACATTTGGTACACGGACATGGTATTAAAAGATGTCATTTATTAACTCGTAGGTCGATGTTCCCCATCTTCTGCAAGTTGTGTACTACATAATCAATAAACGCTGCTACTCCATCAACATAAGATTTGTTGGTCCTATTAGTTCCCATCCAAGACTTGTCCATGTTTATAAATGTGTCCCACTTATCCGAGCAGCAATCTTCCAGGAGCAGGAGCTTTGTGGTTGTAGTCCCTGCAGGTCACCCCATCGTTAGTTTAAGGGTCTGGTGAGGCGTTATGGAGGATTCAAGTAGGGGGTTTTCCAACAACTCAAACAATGTGATACAATATACTTGAAATCAATTAAGAAATGGCAAGTATACCTCAATTTGCCAACAAAAACCAATATAAACTCAAAATATAAGAACAGAGTCTGGTAACTTATCATTTACTTAAGAACAGTTTTTAGTTGCAATTAATAAGGTTAATTATATATTTTAACCAATTAACTAGCTAATTTTACCAAGAAATTGGCATAGTTTACAAAGGAAATCTCAAAACAAATGTTCAATTACAGCATACTCAAGACATTTTCAATTACAGAATCATAAACACGATTTTTTTAGAATAATGTGTACAAAATGAACATAACAAAACTTACCAGTGGTGACGAGAGAAATGGTCAATGACGGGAGAGTGACAGTGACGAGAGAGTGACGTGATAAGAGCTGTGGTGGTGACGGGATTTGTGTGGTGAGATGAGAGGGAGTTGTGGCGGTGACAGGAGGAGTTGTTTGTGTGATTAATTTGGAATGGGATTCATAAAATTTTTGAGGGGAACATTTAGGGGAAATTTTTTTGAAATATTTCAGGCACTAGTAGCAAAGTTTGAAAAAGCGAATCGATAGCCGGGCGGTCGACCTCTCTATAGCTTGTATATCATTCTAGGCGGGATTAATCAGGAAAATACCTTTAGCAACGATAATAATCATGAATAAAAGTTTTGTTACTTGTTTACAAAAAAATTTAAAGAAAAAGTAGCAAAGGTTGAAAAAATCACGAATCGATAGCCGGGCGGTTGACCTCCTTGTAGCTTGTACATCGTTCTAAGCGGGATTAATCAGGAAAATACCTTTAGCAACGATAATAGTCGTGAATAAAAGTTTTGTTACTTGTTTACAAAAAAATTAAAGAAAAAGTAGCAAAGGTTGAAAAAATCACGAATTGATAGCCGGGCTGTTGATCCCGTAAGGATTGTTGTATAGGTGTTTATGTTTGTGGTGGTGGTAGTGGTGGAATATCATCATCTGATCCAGCCATTGATTAGATTTGTAAGGTAGAGGTTTCTAACTGGTGGGTTTTAGTTCTTCTTACTCAGAGTTTCTCTACAAGCTCTGATACCACTTGTAGATCCCGTTCTGAACAGATCTTTAACTCCTTAGCTGATATGAGGTTTAGTTGTATTGGATAAATCCAAGACAACTATGATAGAAACTTTGATTTGGAATATCAAAAACTATGCGGAAACTAGGTTGTGATACTATGAAGAATAATAACAATTAACCAAACGTTGCAGCTTCAATATATTAATACGATTACTCTTAATAGTGATATGGTTTACAACCTTGAAGCTATAACTAACTATGAGTAAAACGTGTATATGATGATTGTGTAGAGATTAATGTATTTTCTCTACACCCTAGGACCTCCTTTTATAGTACAAGGAGTCCTAGTAGGTTACAATACAATTAATACTTTCCTAAGTATTCTACATCAATACTTTCCTAATAAACCTTGTAACCTACTAATCATATTGAATACTTATTAATACTTTCCATAAGAATTCAACCTTCCTAGTCAACATATTTAATATTATAAGGAAGCTAAATAATTTGGATATCAATCCTGATCTTCATATCTTTGACCATATCTTCTACAATTTTCCATTATTTGTAGAATCTTCATTATGCCGATTTAGTCTCTCTTGTTTCATTTATTCAAACAGCATCAAGGAATCTTTAATTCCCAACAATCCTCCCCTAAACTTGATATTCATCTTGTTAATCATCAAGTTTCTTAAATGAAAGATTCCTAACAATCCTCCCCTAAACTTGATATTCACTTTGTTAACATCAAGTTTCTTTTGTGTAAGCTTCTTGATCATCAGGAGGATGTATCCAAACACTTCTTCACTTCTAATTGCTGCTTGAAATCTTGTTGTTCTTGTTTCTAGCATCATTTGAAGTCTAATCAATGAAGGTAACCTCTGCATCTGCATCATCAATCCTCCCTTGTTTGGATGCATCCTCACCCAAACTTTCTTCATTATCAGATAAGTGGTTTTTAAATTCTCCAAATCACGAACCATGTTAAGAAAATTGGTACAAAGAATCATCAATTCAATAAGTTCAAAACTATCCTCATCACTTTGAAGTGAATCACAGAAATGTATACTTTTTGGCAAACTATCAGCCATCAACGGATTTGAGAAGTCTTTACCAAGAGCCGTTTGCTTTGGACTAGCCAACTCTTAATTGTGAAGCATGGTGGGTTGAGAACCATATAATTTTTAGCAAACTATCAGCTATCAACGGATTTGAGAATTCTTTACCAGATGTCGTTCGCACTAGAATAGCCAATTCTTAGTGTCGGTTAGACATGGTGAATTTATTACCATTTGTTGTGTTGAAATGAAACCAACACCTGAAAATTCTCCTATCCCTTGTAGCTTGCCAATTCTCAAAACCACTATCTATAAATCAGGCTAAGAACAAACTATCCGAGAACCAAAAACATTCTTTGTCACTCGATATCGAACAATAAACTATTGTGAACAATAGTTCTGTCTGAGATCCAAAAAAAATGTAAACTATCTGATTTCTGATAAAGCAAGCAGTACAAACTGAGTATGTCGGATAGAACAAAAAGTTTTAACTGTTTTTCTCAAACGATGCAAGCAGTACAAATATGTTTCTCTGAAAACAAAGGCAATATAAGCGAGCAGTACTAAAAACATCCAATAGTACTAACCTTTATTGCTCGAACAGTTTTAACCATACTTCTCCAAACAGCACTATTATCTCTTCACAAGGCAGTATTAATTCCAAGCAAGACTTATACGCAAACAGTACCATTGAGCCCAAGTATGTATCAACTCGTATGAACAGTACCGTCACAACATTAACATTCTTGCATAATTGTTTCAATGTAAAAATACCCAACAATACATTCACGTGAACAGTATTATCATAATAATACACCCACTTTGTCAACCTGCATGGACTTCCCGTGATGTACTTCACATCATGTGCGTGAACATTACAATACTGTTTTCATACAGTTTTCTTATAAGCCCAAACAGTTGTAATCTATGGAGCTCAAATAGTATAAACCTTTTAGCTCAATAGCATTAAGCCCACATTACCTCATATATACATCACGAACAGTTTTAACTATGCATTGGCAGTATAAACCACAAAGAGCAGTACTAATAATATAGCCTCCTTCCTCCCATGACTTTTAGTAACACTTTTATTAACAAACAAAGTGTCACTAATTCCTTGTGAGCACAACACTATGCGACTTTCATAATAAAACCCTAAAAGTCAGGATTTCAACACGCTTAAATCATCCCTTTTTAAAACCGAATATCTTCTATGTATACACCCGTATAACATCCAAATATATACACATGAAATCATCATCAATCACAACCATGAAGAAGGAATACTGCCATTGTAATAATAACAACAACGTGTAATCTTTTCTGCTACAAACACAAACAACCATCTTGATTTAGGGCTTTTTATATTACTCTTTAAACCCATAACAACATAGACCTGACCTCTAAATCATCTTCTATATCGAAGAAAGCCATGAGATCAATCACCCATTGTTACCATCCACAAACAACAATGATACCAGTAATAATATACATCAGAATTAAAACCTTAAGGTTTCCTTGGTCTCGTTGTACTCATACCAGTAAAAGAGATAACAACAGCTACAAAGCAGGTCTGTACCCTAACTGGTGTACAAACCATATTACTATGGTTAGCAGCATCGTCCATAACCATTAAACCCATATGAGGTTAGGTTTTTGTTAATCATCTTAGAATCATCATGAACGAACAAGAAAGTGATTGATAATGACCAAACCAAATCAACGAGCTTCATGATTAGAAAAAGCATCACATTGAAACCCTATCCAAACCATAAATCAATACATGCCATTTTAGGGTTTCAACTCCAGAACTCGAACATATATCACCAGTAAACGTGCTACTAGGGTTCATCATCACCCCCTTAGGTAACTCACCAAGACTAGTAACACCAAAAACCTTGTATAAACCCTAGATATCTTGAATATCTCAAAACATACAGCCACAACAATATGAACGACACCAACTATCTTTTCCATCTAACACATTTATTTTCTTTTCCTACAAAAAGTTAGTCCACAAAGAGCAACAAAAAAAAATACCAACCACAACCAATTCATAAACTTCTCACTTCCATTTATGAATTGTTACTGTACACTTGGATTTAAGATTAGTGTATTTTGAAATCCCAAGCCTGTACTGACTTGAATGCTCCTAGTGCCCTTCAACATAATCATATCTTGGTAAGGTCTTTGATTCACTATTTGATTTGGGAAACCATGGTCTAATTCTTTATGTTTGGTTTCCAAACCCAGCTTGTGGACAGCCATTAACTGTATTAACCTCTGCTTTGGAATAGCGGTATTAAACCTTTTTACTCTTGAAACACTATTAACTCTTCTTGTAGGAAATATCAGTTGTAGTTTGATGTTTTCTTTGATTAAAGAGTCTTTTAACAGTACTGAATATGCTTTATATATTATGAGTTTGTTGTGGCATAGCACCTTCATTGTTTTTTCTTGGATATGAGTTGTAATAATGACTTTGGCAGTATTAAGTGATACTAGGCCCGACTTAGTTAGTACTGCTTGTGGAACTATGTTACTTTTTGGATTGGGGTGAGAAAATCTACCAAAGTTCTGGTGATGCACCTCTTGAGTTGTTCTACACTGGTTTAACCTATTTTTGATCACTTAATCTTTCTCTTGTGTGTCAGGTATAGTGCTGGTCCCCCACTACCATAAACCACCTATTTTAACTTTATACCATCTGCCACAAATACGTTTAGCGATCAAATGACTCTACACTCTTACATAGCAAGCCGTATGGTTAAACTATAATTTTCACATTATTTTCTTTGTCATCAGTTACCCATTAGTATCTATTTATTTCTTAGGACTCCTTATTGTTTTTCTTAGGGTTTTCTTGTCTTTGGCCTAATACAGTTCCTTGTCCCTAGCATTAAACAGATTAAGTTTTTCTTTTCTCTCAAGAACTAGGTTTGACTATTATTTGGTAGCTTCCTTAGTGTTTAACGTTTGACCACAAATCTTCATTCATCTTTATTTCTGGATTCCTATTCCTACAATGAGGGTTCACTCATCTCCTAACTGTTTCAATTTTGCATTTTACCAATTATGTCATTACTAGTTTATAGAATTAATTGTTGTTCAACTTTAGACACAAAATAGTGAATTGTTTTACGTTAACTTTAGACTATCTTTTTACAACCATTATACGAAAATCAGGTTTAATCATTAGACTTCAATTGATATTAGTAGTAGTACTAGCTTTTGGAGAAGTGCTATAGTTTCAAAATGTTTTCATGCTATTGGTTTTTAATTCTCTTTTTCTTTTAGCTTCTGCTAATAGTTTTTTTAGGGTATGTGAGTACATCAGTTTATGTCATTCTAATCCAAAATTTTATAATCTTAATCTTTTCTCTTACAATGTTGATTTTTCTGATGAGCACTAATTGAGCTCTACCTTTTTTATAAGCTTTGTATAGTCTGGAATTTCTATCATAGCTCACCAAAGTTGTTTCCCTTTGAGCTATCCATATAATTTTTTAAGTTGTGCATATGATTGCTCACATTTAGTAGAACAAGTATGTACCTTAGAATTAGCATTTGAAGAACTTGGTGTGTAGGCATCCTATTCTGCGATCAAAAAATCTTGTGGGTAGAAAATTTGGTTCTTCTCTATTCAAAGCTCTTAACCCGCTCTGATACCAATCTGTTTGACGCCTGCTTGAATTGTTCTTTAACTCCTTAGCAGATATAAAAGTTAGTTTGTATTGGATATATCCAAGACAAACTATGGTAGAAACTTGTAATTGGAATATCACTCAAACTATGCGGAAATAGGTTTGATACTAAGGAAGTATAAATAAAAATTAACCAAACTTTCAGCCTCAATATATTGAATACGGTTACTCTGATAGTAACAGGGTTACAACCTTGATGCTATAACTTTTTTTAAAAACTATGAGGAAAAGAACGTGTGTATGTTGATTGTGTAGTGATTTATGTGTTTTCTCTACACCCTAGGACCTCATTTTATCAGTTAAAGGTAGTGCCTAGTAGGTTACAACACATTTAATATTTCCTAAGTAATTATAATTAATGAATTTAATGTTTCCTAATATACTTGCTAAAATCCTCATCATTTTTAATACTTTTAATACTTTTTCCATAAGTACGTCAAACCTTCTTAGTCAACATATTTTATTATATAAGGAAACTAAATCATTTGAATATCAATCCTGATCTTCATATCTTTGACCATATCTTCTATAATCTTCCACTGGAAATTCGTCGATATGTCGTATCGGTTGAGGTCAATACGGCGTATTGGGCGTTTCTTGGAGTAGGGACCACGTTTAATAAATAATCTTCAATACGGCGTATAGAGTCTTCTGGATACGGCGTATTGCTCTTTAATTCTTCGTGGTTTCTTGTGAAGTGCAGGCATAGATACGCTATATCTTTCTTGATGGATACGGCATATACGTTGTCAGAACAGTATCTTGAGATTTCTTTGATTAAGCTCCAAAATGTGTCCTTTTAGCATAACTTCACCAATTACTCCATAATTACTGCAAAAAACAACTTTAAGAAATTAAGTACCAATTCATGCAATAATTATACAAAATGGGTAAGAAACATGGGATAAATGATGCTATAAAAGTGACGTTATTTGATATCATCACCTACTGCTTTCTATGATAACAAAACCAGCATCCAATGCTTTATTCGTATCAACCTTTTTCTCTTGCGTCTGCATCTGTCTTTTATTCACCCTTCTGTCATACTGTCTTTGATGACGTGTTCTTTCGATAATTGACTTTATTATAGAACCCATGTGTTGGAGTAAAGTATATTTGAAATCCTAAACTTCGATTTAAGTGTATTTGACAAAGTACTTGCTTGTCATCTAACTATCATAATCTAAAGAAAATATCAAATCGATGAATTGCTGAAACTGATTTTTGAGCACCCAAAAGGCAGCCATAGATCCATCTTCTTGAAATTCGTCTTTGTCAAGTTGTTTTTCTAGTTCATCCACATTAAGGAACATCGTAGTTGTAAAAGTATCATCATCTTGACCAAAGATTGACAAAAATGCCTATTTGAATCCATATTCGATATAAGTGCCTTTTAAGTATTCTTTAGAAAGAACCTGAAGGTGTGAATGAAGTGATCTTAAATATGCCATGTATCTCTCTTTTTCTTTTGACATCTTGTATTTTATCGCATGCATATCTTTTGTTTTAGAATTCGAGATGCTTTCCTTCACTGAGTTGTTGTAGTCAGTCTTTGAACTACTTCTTTCATTCTTAGAGCTGCTGTTTTCCATTAAGACTAAATTAGCATTCAATACTTTAACCGTATTGATATGAACTTCTTATGTATGCAGTTCCTTTCATTTGACTGTTTCTGAATTTCTCGTTCATGAAGTATTGTTTCAATCATATACTTCTCAATGAACTCCATGTCACCGATCATTGTATCTTTGAAGAGATGAGCTTCCATTCCAGTGTATATCTTAAACTGCTTTATAGAATATGAAGAATAGAAATTTGAAGGATTGATCAACTCTGATTTGAAGACCTTTGTAAACATTGTTTTAAGCTTTGTTAATGTAGTCTTACAATCATTCTCATGAAGTGTTTCTTTAGTAAGTTTCTTTTCTAGATTATCCATGTTCTGAGAGAACATTCTTATGAATGTACCAACTTTTTCACCACAGAGTTGTATAAATGCGTCTTCAAATCCATCTACAAACCATGTACTTATATATTTCCCAGCGAGAAGCTTAAATGTTGAATAAAGAGCTCTAAAACCGTTCATGTAACCTTCTTTCGAGAGTCTTGATTTCTTTTAAAGTCGTTGTATCTATCGTTCTTCTGTAATCGAACACAAAGAAAGAGTATATTTTGTTTCCATTGAATCTGATGTGTTGTTAGATGAATTGAGGTTCTTAAGAAGATAAGATTGATGTTGTGGTTTTGATTTGGTGTTGTTGTTGATGAAGATTAAATGAACTATTCTGCGACTATGTTGATAATCTGTTTATTTCTTATGTAAGAAAAAAAAATTAGTTTGAAAATTTGGTTTTTCGCGTAAGTTTGGATCAAATTCACAATTTTCGAAACCACAAATTCCGTAACCTCCTTTTCCGAAACTACAATTCCGAAACCTACTTGTCCGAAAATAAATATTCTAAAAGTACACTTTTTTCGAAACCAAAAGTTTCCGAAACATCCTTTTATGAAACAAAATATTCTGAAACAGAAACCACAAGTTCCGAAACCTCAAATTACAAACAAAAAAAATCGGAAACTATAAATTATGAAACTAAAAAACTCTGAAACTCCTTTTTCGAAACTTCAAATACCGAAACCCTCAATTTCGAAAGTTTCTAGTTCTGAAACCCTCATTTTCGAATGTTATTTGTTCTGAAACACTAACTTTCAAAACCCCAATTTTTAATTTCCGAAGCCCTAATTTCCAAAATCTTTTTTGAAACCACGAGTTCGTACACGCTAGAAAAAATCACTCAAAAACTAATTTTTAACGTGTTTTAATCAAAGCTTTTTATGAAAACTAGTAGTAAACACCTAAATCTATCATAAAAATGCAAATTTTATAAACAATGCACATTAGAAAATCGATTTTTGATATTGTTTTTTTTAAGACTTAGAGCAAAAATAGGAAGAAAATATGCTTAAATAAGCTGAAAATAACGTGAAAACTCCTATCTTTTTTTATTAAAACTACTTCTAAACTCACTAATAAGCTATAAAAACGTAAACTTTAACACTAAAAAAATGACGTTTTATGAATTTTTCCGAAAGCTAAATGTTTTCAAAATCTTTGTATTGGATTCAGTTCCTGAGCCCTTCAGTTTCTCAGAAGATTTAAACATAAAATCCCCTAAGTGTTACTCAAGCTGAAGTCTTTCAATTTGAGTCGCTGAAATTTCTTCAGCTTCATCTCTTCAGGTCCTTAGAATATTGGGAAGTATCTTTACTTCAGTTTATGCAGCGGATCAGAAACTGAAGAAGGCCTATGCAAAGAGCTTCAGTCTAGCTTGGTTGACAATTCTAAGCTGAACGTTGTCTATCTCCTTAACAGAAGATTGAAATGTTTGTTTCACTTCTTTAAGGTTTACAAGGTGCGAAAAAGATTGCTTTATGTCAAAAGGAATAAAGCAAATTCTTGGAATAGGTGCTTCTAAATTTTTGTATAGAAGTACAACAAACCCATTTCCTTAAAGGAAATGATTACCCTGGTTACTTTAGGCAGTTACATTAAATGGTATCTTAGCCACCTTGTGGATGTGACACGCATATCTAGGGTACTTGTAAACTCTAATCCCTTTGCCTATAAAAGGAAAGGGATTCCAAGAGTAAATGTTATCTCTTCTAATTAATGTGATACACATTGAAGAGTTTATTTATCTCTCAAACGGTACTACTGAAAGCTGAAGCTTCAGTTTAGTCATAAGTATTTTGTTTTCTTACACTCTTAACTTTGGTTAGAGTTTAAGTTCGAAGGATATAAGACCTCAATTGTCATTCAACCACCTTGCTATTTCGCAAACAAGGTGTGTCATAGATTCTTTATTTGATTCTAATAAGAACCTATACGTTGAAAAGTACTTCTGTATGTTTTAAACTTGTTCTTTATATTCTTCATATATATATATGTTTAAAACTCACTTCGTTGCCATGAAATGTGATTAGTTTAACTTGATAAACCGTATATCAGATTCCAAGGGGCCAACAAGTGGTATCAGAGCAGTGTGATTTATAAAATCTTTTCAAAGTTTTTATAACTGCTTAAAAGATTTGTAAAATTAAGATCCATCTTAAATGGCAGCAATAGAAGTACCACAGACTCTTGAATATAGGTGTGGCCAGTTAAATGTCGCCCCTTTACTAGAGGTGGAAAATTTCACCAACTAGAAAAAGAGGTTCATGTGCCGCATCCTTGGTATTGAACCTCAATTTGAAAACATCATCAAAAATGATCTTTTTATATCCATGACAGCTGGTCAAAGGGAGCCAGAAGGACAATGGACTAGAGATGAGAGAAAGGCTGCTAACTTAGATCAGCGACTCAAAAGTCTCATTATATCGGTCATGATGACCAAATGAATTCTGTTATAAACTGCTTAACAGTTAAATCAACCTGGTATGACCTGATACTGTATCACGAGGGCCCCTCTGATGTGAAAGAAAGTAGGGTTATGGACCTAAAATTATGTTACAACACCTTCAACTTCAAAGAAGGTGAATTACTAACATAAATTTCACCAGATACAAAGCTTTAATGAATGAGTTAGTAAATGATTGCATCAAACTTTCAAAGATTGAAATAAATACTGGTTTTATAAATGTGTTACCAAAGAAGTGGCTATGTTCCTGCCAAAGTCTCAAAAACACAAATCATGTGAAAGATTCTGAGCTTGCTTCTCTATTTGGTAAACTCAAATATGAAGAAAACCTAATAGACTGTATTTATGAGACTAAAAAGAATAAATCTCTTGTCTCTGCAACACCTTTGTCAACTAATTTCGTCTCTTCCTTTATTGTCCAGGACTTTCAAGATAGTCCTGATGATGAAGAGGATACAAGAAGAAGTCATGAGTACCTGAATGACCTAGAAGAAGAATATCAAGAAAGAGCTCTTTTAGCTAAGTCTAAAAGGTTCTTCAAAAGAGGTACTTAAAGGTTCAGCAGTGCAAAAGAAACTGACCAAACTAAATGCCACAAATATGGCAAGAAAGGTCATTTTGCATGAGACTGTTGGTCAAAAACTTTAGTTCCCTCATATTAATCACCCTTTCAACCAAAACCTCTTAGTTCCTCCTAGCACAAACCAAAACTAAGGCCTACCAAGGACTTTGAAGCTAAATACAACAAAGTAAAGGCTAAATTGGCTCTCCTAAGTTCAAGTGCTTTAGCTTTCAAAGCAGAAACTGTTAAGAACAAAGGACTTATCGCTGAAGCCTATGAATGGGATGAAGAAGAAGTGTCATCGAATGACAATGAGATGGTGGAGGTTAAAGTACTCATGGCACTAGCTGAAGAAAATGATGCTAATAGCAAAAAAGGTGCCAAAAATGGTGAATGGGTGAAGATCTGCATGAGAAAGGTGCACACTCTTCTTGAAATGGAAGATAATAGTGATAGAAAACCTATCTAGATTATTTTTGTATCGATCTAAATTATATTGAAGAACAAAGAAATAATCTTTTGTCAAAATATAGAGATCTTGTTCATGAACTGAATGCATGTAAAGAACAACTTTTAGTGTTAAAATAAGCAAAACTTGATTTTCTTACCATGCAACATGTAAACACTGAGATTCTCAAAGAGAACAAAAACTTAAGAACATGACTTAAAGAGCTAACAACAATCACTAAAACATGGCTTAACAGTTCTAATAAAGTAAATCAATGTATCAATGAACAAATCCCTCTTAAAAGAAGAGAATTATGAGGGTTGATCAACTCACTGAAGATCCTTCCAGTTCTGGGCAAAAAGACCTAGTCTTTGTAAAATCCTCAGCTGATGACACAAAAGTGTCTATACCTGGTGTTGAAAGACCCTGGTTGTCTGAAGCTGAAGGTTTTATTATGCCAAATAATGATACTGGTAGGATACTCCCAGCTGAGTCACAAAGAAACACAACTGGTCCTCCACTTGCTGTCACTGACTCTTTAGCGACTGATTATGATTTAATAGATGAATCTTTAGTTTGTAGCATCCCTCTTCCTCCTCTGAAGAAGTTGGATGGTGCTGGACCTGTTTCTAGACCAAAGACTATCAAATCAATTTTGAGGTTAAAATCTACATTCAAAGCTGAAACTATAAAAGGTGTCATAATAAATAAACCATCCTCAGCTCCTGCCAAGGGAAACAAAAGCTATTCAACTTTAAAAGTTAACTCAGATCCTGTTGGTAAACTAAAGAGTGAAAATTATAGAAGATCCTCCTTTGGCTATTGTAATGAAATAACTAAACAACCTAAAATTACAAATTATCAAGAGTCAATCATCTTACTCTAGAAATAATCAACTGATGTGAGGTTGTCGTAGGACTTCTACACGAGAAGTTTTACAACTCCTTAGGAAGTGCACCTAATCGTTGTAGTGTAGTATAGGCAAGACTCGAGGTTGTTTATCGTTCACTTGAGGAATAGGTTAGGAAGGCTTTATCATGGTCTAACAGAATTCTAAGGGTTGAGGGAAGATTCTTTTTGTATTTTCGTATTTTATGAAAAACAAGTAAATAATATGTTTGAGAGATTGGTTGGTTTTAGCTAATAAACTAAATATAATTCTACGCTAATGGTGATAACAATAAGATAAAAGATTGTGTCTATTTAATCATGTATTACTCCCTAGATTGCTTTTCCTAGTGTTGTTGCCTTGTCACCCTTGTGATGATCTGTGTACCTATTTCCTAAAGCATGAACGAATTACACGAACCCGCTGTCTACTTAGTATGCCGCTAGAGCAACGCACATGTAAGGTAGTATGAAGACTATTACACGGCCCCTAGGAGTTTACTAAGTGCATGTAAAATACATTAAAAGTGGATCAACCATATTAGGGGGTAAGGTAGTATGAAGACTGTTACTTGATGGTATCCTTTCTACACAAACATGTTTCCCTAGACATATCAACGGCAATTATAGACAGAAAGCTTGTTTTCTAAGACCTAACGTGCACATCCATCACAAGAAGCAACATCACTAAGATCTACATTCTAGGTTTCATACAATCATAAATAAACACAATAATAGGTTTAGCCAAGCATGTTAAAGATAAAGCAAGAACAATAGATCAAACAACACATAGACATATTGAATGATTAAGTAAACCTTACTTGATTAAAACATGAATTGGAAGAAGTACAATAGGGTTTTTAGGCCCTAAAATCGTCTCTTAAAGCTACCAAACAAACTAAGGTTCGTACCCTCTTTTTATTCTAAAGTTACACACTCAAAACCCTAAATCCAGGTTTTTATAAATAGGAAAATCGACGTGAAGACGTCACGTTTTAGTCGTGACGCCGTCGTAAGATGAATCTTCTAGATCTGCATTTGAGTCGGTAGGGGATGACGCCGTCATGAAAGATGTGACGCCATCACTTGATGAGTTGTGATGGCGTCGTGTATACTTGGTGACGCCGTCTCTAAGCTCTGTGAGCACAAATCTTTAAGAGTCTTGGTGTTGGTTCGTAATCTCGTCCGTTTCTTCTCCAAATGAGCCCGTCACGTGTAATTCATCCAAATGTCTTCCAAATGAGAAATACCTAAAAAGGAACGATTAAGTACCTATTTTGGGCATAAACACATGATTTTAGGGGTTACACGACCCTGAAAAAGTATATAAAATGACACCTCATTAAATACCCCTACACTTGGGATTTGCTTGTCCTTAAGCAAATAGGATTTTCTACCAAGACAATAACAATATGAGGTGTCATTTTACCTACTTTTTAAAAATATTCCACAACACAACCTTCTAGAGCTCGTAATTGAAAACACGGAGAGTATATACTAGCACCTCACACAAGTGTTTGGGATTCTCTCTTTCACTCGGGTGTATAATGAATTATAACATATGGGGAAATGGAAAATCACACTCATTACCTGTCATAGCATATAAACTGGGTCATCTGATGGTTGTCACAAATGCAACGGATCTTAATAGACGTTCATAGCATTTAAACTGAACTTAATTTTGCATAAATTCGTGTTTGTCCCAAGTAAGCATGAAGCTGATCAATATTAGTTGTGTGCAAATCCCGAACCATTTTGATATCTGTCACAAATTTGCTCCACTCAGGAGGAAGAGTATTCAAAAATTTGGTGTTCACTTAAAATTGTTCTAGTTTCACATTAGATGTTCATGTCATGGAGTAGCAGTGAAAATCTCAAGTAGAAATCACGTAGTGTTTCCCCCTTCTTATAAGCAAACTTATCGAATTCATCATATAATTTGGACTCTTTTTCCTGTTTCTTCAGATGAATTTCTTGCATGAGAATTGAATTTCATTCGCCAAAGTTCTTGTGTGATTCGATTATTTCTTAACCTGCATAGACCTCTGGTGGTAATCCTTGGAGAATGATATTTTTTGCATTGACATCACAATCAGCTTGAATTGCTTCCGTAGCAGATAACTCATAATATTTCTTGGTCTAGTCACTCCATTCTCCTCAATCGTAGGCCAGATGAGTGGACCATTTTCAACGGATTCAAGGATCATTCGTCCATGTTGTCTATTCATCATGTATAGCTCCATTATGCTTTTCCAAGAATCGTACATATCTTTTTCCAACATAGGTGGACGATTGTCAGCACCCGAAAGAATTGCTTTGTCAGCAAGAGTCGTCATTGAGAAATTTGTATGTTAAAAGATTACTTGTTTGATCGAACGGTGATAGAAAGTAATTGTGTTTATGAGTTGTCTTTTGTGTGTTTTATGTCTTGAAACTACGGATTTTACAATTCTTGACAAAACCGGGAAAACAAATAAATGTTTCACGGATTTTACAATCAAAGAAATAAACCGTAATAATATTGATACGAAATTTGTGTGTTTTGAAACTTTAGTCAAGTGAGTTCAAAATTCGGCTGTTCAAAGGAAAATTTTTTAATTTCGGTTGATTGAGAATTGTCCAATTCGGATGCCAAAGTCACTGCAAATCAGTGACCTAAAGTAAACAGCCAATTTCGGTTAGTCAAAGGAAGAACTGCCAAATCAGTTGACAATAGAAGCTTGCGAATTCGTTGACCAAAGTAATTGCCAATATTCGGTTGAACCCAAGAAAATTGCGAATTTGGTCGATACTTGTAATAACTGCTAATTCGGTTAAGCTTGGAGCTGCTAATTCGGTCGAACTTGCAAAACTGCTAATTCGGTTAAACTTGCCAAACTGCTAATTCGGTCGAACTTGAAAAAACTGCTAATTAGGTAAAGCTTGGAGCTGCTAATTCGGTTGAACTTGCAATCTGCGAATTCGGTTAAAACAAGGAAGCTGCTAATTCGGTCGAACTTCGAATCTGCCAATTCGGTTAAAACAATGACGAAACTCAAATTTTCAAAAACACAAAAAGACACATTTTTGATTGTTTTTTTCCCAAATTTTCTTGTACAACTAGTATTACTAAGCCTATAGGTACCTTAAAATGCAAACTTTATGGTTTTTATGCCAAAAATTTTGAAATCAAGATTTGTACTTTATAAGACTTTTTCCAAAACAAAAGTTGTAAGAAAATGATATTTTTCTTGATTCAAAGCTTATACACCTATATCCTAAAGATACTATATCAAGATTACCTTTGTAAATGATCTTTTAGTGTATATGTTAGCTTCGAAAAAAATAAACAAAGAAAAACAAGAAGAAAACGTACGGATTGAAAGAAAAAACAAACCAAAGAAAAACAAACACAAAAACTAAACAAATCACTCCATGGCTCTTAATACCAACTGAAGAACAATCAAATAACATACAAGGTTAGAGGAAGAGAGGTGGTATTAGAGAGAGAGTGGTTGGATGAACACTTTAGAGAGAGAAAGTAAACATATAAGAGAAATGCACAATTTTGAAAAATTGAATAACCAACACCCTCACCAAGGCATAGAGAGGTGATTTAAACCCTTAGGTGGTGGCCGGCCATGGAGAGCTTGTGGTGCTTTCCGATGGCCATTGGCTAATTAGATAATATCATTACATTGACTAACTACGGCCTTTGACTAACTATTATTGGAAGTGACCGATACTTTTTGTGTTTCTAACACTTGATGTCCGACATTTTCCAAGCAATTGCTCCTTTTCGTTTCTCCAATACTCGTAGAAGTGGAATTTTCTCTTTTTTGGACAATTCGAATGAGATAATGTTGGGATTCTAAAGCTTCTACAAGTTAATACTGCTGGCTCAAGATTAATACTGCTAGTGAAGACTTAATGTTGTTAATGAAAATTGAAGAAATAAGTCTAAGTCTTTAGTACTGCTAGCTTTATAGTTAGTACTGCCAGTACAATGTTAGTACTGCCAGTAATAGTTAGTACTGTTAGTTAGTATTAGTACTGCTTATGAGATATGCATGAGATATCTTAGGAAAGGATATGCATGATCTCTATATGCGTTTTGTAAAGCCCATTAGGGTTTCCTTGGTGTATAAAAGGAACCCTAGTCATAGTTAGTCATATATAGATCAATATAGTTCTACACAGATCAATAGAGATCATTTTAGCAATCATAGTTTTGTAATTTGTAAACTAGGCAGATTCAGGTTATAATATAAAGTTCTTTTGTGATTCTAAATATTGTTCTTTTTAGCATTATTGATTAGTTTCCGCATAATCAATAGTGTTCAAATCAGTGTTTCATTATTGTTGCTTTAGAATTATCTAAAGAAACAAACCATTTACAAGCTAAAGGTTAAGATCTATTCAGTAAACGATCCAACAAATGATATCAGAGCTTGTGTGGAAACTCTGAATAAGAAGAACTCAATTGTAAGATGGCAGAACAAGACACTCCTCCACCCACTATCACAGCAATGAAAATCCCTATCATTAGGAAGGGAGAATATGATATTTGGAGCATGAGAATGCGACAATATATTTGTCACACAGACCATAACCTATGGGATGTTATTGTCAATGGAGATCTAGAAGAAGAGTCTGCATCAAGTGGAGAAACATCAGCTCCTCTTGCTCCCTAAGAACTGCAAACAACTGGCTTCTAAAGGAATCTGAAAGAGTAACAGTCATGCTTGCATTTAGCAATACCCTGATGAATACCTCAACAAGTTTCACAAGTAGCAGATCTTAAATCACTCTGGGCTGTCAATCAAGCAAGGTTTTGGAGTAATGAAAGAATCCAAAAGATGCAGGAAAAATGTTCTAAAACATCAGTTTGAAAACTTTTCTACTACATCAAATGAAAGTATGGACAAGGCTTATGATAGGTTCCAAAAACTCATAAGTCAATTGGAGGTTCATGGTGCTCCAATATCAAAGGAAGATATCAACCAGAAGTTCCTAAGAAGTCTTCCTCTTTCTTGGAATCTAATTGCTCTAATCATGGAGAACATAAGCCGTGACATTGATAAGATTGATTATTAATACCTCTACAACAACCTTAGTGGACCTATGAGAAGATGAGATGAAAAGGTCTTCAAGTTCCACTTCTACTTCTCAGAACTTGGCATTTCTTTCCTCTGAGAACACTAGCAGTACTAATGAAGTTAGTACTGCCAGTGGAGATTTTAGGGTTAGTCTTGCTGGAGGAATTAGTTAAGTTTCAACTACCCCATGTGCTCATGATGTAGCGTGCTCTTTCTTTGCACAACCAAAAACCAGTCCTCAACTTAAAAATGAGGATTTTCAGCAGATTGATGAAGTTGACTTGGAAGAATTAGATCTTAGATGGCAGGTGGCTATGTTGACTGTCAGAGTGAAGAAATTCATTCAGAAGACAGGAAGGAACATGGATTTCAAAGAAAAATGACCTGTTTCTCTTGATAAATCAAAAATTGAGTGTTACAACTGTCACATAAAATGGCACTTTGCTAGGGAATGCAGATCTGGAAGGAATCAAGGGAGAAGATCTTATGGTGACAATGGCAGGAGCAATGCACCAACAAATGAATCTTCATCATAGGCACTAGTGGCTCAAGATGCTCTAGGAGGCTATGACTGGAGTAATGATTTTGAAGTAGAACCAGTCAACTATGCTTTAATGGTAATCTCCTCTTTAAGCTCATCAAGTTCTTCTGATAATGAGGTACAAAACTGTTCTAAATAATGTCTTGAATCTTTTAAAACTCTTCAAAAGAATTATGATAGTGAAAGAGAAAAACATAGCAGAGAAAGACTAGAAATTCAGGTTTATGAGTTAGCCTTAGAGTCACTAGAATCTAGGATACTTATACATGAAAAGAATGAACTAGATTTGGGTGAAAAATATAAGTTTCAATACTATGAGCTTAAATGCAGAGAAATAAAAATTAACAACCTTAACCTGGAATTAGAGAAAGTTGTTAAGGAAATAGATGAGTTAAAATAAATGATAGAAAAATGGGAAGAATCATCCAAGAATCTTGATGAATTACTCAATAGTTAAATGAGTGCTAGTGATAAAACTGGTTTAGGATATGGCACACAATTGAATGAAATAAGTAACAATTCTGAAACTGATAGTGAGATTAGTTTGAGTGTTTTTTATGTCAGATCAAGTGATGAAGAGAACACACCAGCAAATGATAGTTTCTCTAAAGTAGATGGCTCCTATAACAGGGAACTTTCTAACCCCAAAAGCTGACATATCATTTGCAGGTTTAGATGAATATGCCATTAGGAAGAAAATAATTGAGTTAAAAATAACTGATCTTAATACTAAAACAAGTGAGACTGTAGGTAAAACAAATGAATCAAATACTTAAAAACCTAAGACATTTTATGAATCAATTAACAGAGATAAAGTTATCATTAAGGATTGGAACTCGGATGATGAGGATGATGTGTTTGAAGTGCAAACAGTTAGTCCTGTTAAGACTAATGAGACTTAAACAGTTAAAACTAAAGTTGATAAAATTGGTCAAACTTCTTAGAAACAAGGAATTGGTTTTAAGAAAATAAAAGCTTGCTTTGTCTGTAAAAGTACTGACCATTTATCAAAGATTGTAATTTTCATGACAAGCAAAATCAAGAACCTAAGCTGAAAAATGTGGTCAATAATGGTCCAAAGGTGGACAAACCAGTATGGGATAATACTAAAAGGGTTAATCTTCAAAAAATTTCAAAATACCCTCATTTAAGAAAGACTTTTATCCCATCAGGAGTACTAACAAGAACATGTTTGATTACTCCTGTTAAGCAAAATGAGAAAAGAGCACTTTACAAAGTTAGTACTGCTAGGCCTGTTAGTACTGTTAGACCATTTGCTCCAAAAATAGCACAAACTGGTGGTGCTATTAGACCAATTTACCCAAGAATGGATATTGTAAGACCAAGAGGCTTATATTCACCTATCAAGAGGTCTTACTACACAAAACCAGCTTTTAGACCCAAAGACTTAAAA
>BQNB010122771.1:0-18868 GCA_026074375.1 Tanacetum coccineum
GCCAAATAGTGTTCCATCTTCATAGCCCATATATCATATTCTCCCTTTTTGAGAATAGGCAGCTTGATGGTTGAGACTGTATAAGGAGTTTGTTGTGTTGGTGTTTGTTGTGTTGATGGTGGAGGTGGTGGTGGTGGATTTTCATCTTGTGTTCCAGACATGTTTAGTTTTGTTGGTTGGAGATGAATAACTGGTTTTATCTGTTCTTCTTATTCAGAGTTTCTCAAAGCTCTGATACCACTTGATGGTCCTGTTAAACTGAATGGATCTTTGCAGCCTATAAAGGATGATAGCCAGGATGTATAAATACAAATGACTATGTAGAAACAATGACTATGAATACTATGTGTTAATGCGGAATCTTAACACAGGTACTAAGAAGAACAATGAACAACTGAATAACAACTTTATTAATGTGTTCTTGAGGATTACAGATTGCTAACTATGATATTGTATATGATTTGCTAAGCTTGTGTATTCGTCTCTTTTCCTCAGTGATTGTCTCTTTTGCTAACTATGCCAAAAGTGATCCTTTTATATATCAAGGATAACCCTAAAAGGCTTACATATCTTTTTCTAAAATATCTCATAAATATCTTTTAAATATCTTCTCAACGGTACTAACTAACTTTCTACTAACGGTACTAACTAACTAACAGTACTTAATACTTTGTACTGTCGGTACTAAGTATAACTGTCAGTACTAACTATTTGTACTGTCGGTACTAAGTTAAGAAAACATTAATCCTAACAATCCTCCCTTAAACATGAATGTTAAACTATTTTAACTTCATGTTTCTTCAATCCTTTAAGCTTCTTTTAACGCACAGAGGATGTATCCAAACATTCTTTATCATTTCTTAATCTTGTACACTCTATCCTTCTTTAGCAGCAACCTTGTCTTTTCAGCAATTCAGCAACATCTTTTCAGCTACTCAGCAACATCTTGTTACCTACAATCCAACTAAGTTGGCTTTGTAGTTTTTGGCAAACTACCAGCCATTAACGGATTTGATGTTCCTTTACCAGTAGCCGTTTGCTCTGGGATAGATAACTCTTCATCTAAGAATATGGTGAGTTAATTACCATACAGTTTTTGGTAAACTGTCAACCATCAACGGATTTGATTTGTCTTTACCAAATACCGTTTGTGTTTGGACTAGCCAATGCTTCATTGTCATAACATGGTGCATTGATAAACCATATAGTTTTTAGCAAACTATCAGCTATCAACAGATTTGAGTAGTCTTTACCAAGAACTGTTTGATCTTGGACTAGCCAACTCTTCACCAAGAAGCAAGGTGAGTTGATTACCCTACAATTTTTGGTAAATTGTAAACCATAAACGGATTTGAGAAGTCTTTACCTCAAGCCGTTTGCTTGTGGACTAGCCAATTCTTATGCCTGTTAAGCATGGTGAATTGATAACCATTTGTTGTGTGGTGGTTAGCCAACACTCAATCCCTTCTCACTTCCATCAGTCTTATTCTTTAGATTCTAAATCAGCAAGTACCTTCTTGATAAATCGTATCAATTCCAATGCCATAGTACTTTCTTCTTCAGACTCCAATTTTAGCTTTAGCATTTGCACCAGTATTTCCTTTTTCAAAGGATACTTCTTCTCTATTAGCATGTGAACGACTAATCCTTCATCAGTCATCAAAGTGTGTACCCCTGAAGAACTATGCAGCTTCCAACTGACTACTTTCCATTCATGCTGTGAGTTCCAAAACTCATCTTGTTCATCTGGATTGAACATAACTATCAAATCTCCCCAAAGAACTTTATCAAAACCTTCAGGAATCTTATCTTGATATATGTCCATCACAAGTTTATATACAGCATCTAAGTCTTCTCTGTCAAACACTGAAAGCACTCTCATCAATGTACTGAACCATCTCTTTTGACCATTACTTCTTGTTACCACATTCATATTAATCTCTTCTGATCTTTTAGATTCATCAAACTGTGGTTTAGTGCCAAGATTCTCAGTCTTCCAGTCAATGATTGGATACTTCTTGTCAAGAATTTCATAATCTACTTCCTTGTCCTCATCTGGAGCTATTGTCAAGCACAATCTCAGCTCATCATTCTCTTTCTCAATGTCAGATAGGTCATCTTGAGAAGTATCTTGTTTGAATCTTCTTTTTCTTGACTTCATCTTTTTCCTTGTACCGTGCTTTCTCTTTCTTGTGTTCTCTTCTTCTTTATCCTCTTCCTTGACTTCTACTTTAGATTCCTGCTTGATCTTTTCTTCTTGGAGAATCTTTCTTATTACATTTTTGTGAATAGTCCTATCATCTTTAACAGACCCAATAGCAAGAAAACTTCATCATGATCTTTTTATCTTTTTCATAACATTGCTTGTAAGTCTTTCAAACTTCTTACTCTTCCAACTCAGAATGTTTGAAGTACCCCACATGCTTTTAGTAGGACATCATCTGATTTCTTAATTGATCTTGGTTGGAGGTCTGTTCTGATGCCTCTGATCTTTGTCGATCACGTAATTTCTCTGAGCAAGCAATTGTATCATGAAGGAAACTTTGCTCTTTTCTTCATTGTGAACTGCTCTTTTTCTTGCACATGAAGCTTTCTCAGCAAGAATTCTATCTGCCTTAATTCTTGCCTTTATATCATCAAAGTTTTTAATGAGAGCTTCATTTGTTGCTTTTTCTTCAGCAATCTTGTTTCTTTCTTCTTCTGCTTCCCATTATTCTTGAATTTTCCTAGCCAATTCTCATTCACTCTCAAGCTGTTGAATTTCTTCACAAGCTTGAAGGAATATCTCATCTTCACTTCAGATTCATCCTCCTCTTCATTCTTCTTCTTCCATTTGTCTTTGGATCAAATCCTTGGAAGGGAAGAGGCTTTAATGTGAGAAGTGATCTTGTAGAAGTAGGCCTAGGTCTATCAATTTCTTCAACATCCTTCAACTCTACACCTTTCTCTTTTTCTTTAGAAGCAGCTTTGGCTTGACTCATGTTGAGGAGAAGTGTAGCTATTGTTTCATCATCTCCAAATATCATAGAAGTGGGTGTTTGAGTGGATGTTTGAGAGGCTTGAGTAGCAATTTCTTCCTTAGTTTGATCTTCAGTACCTTTTATTTGCCCAGCAGTACTTTCAACTTTCTCTTTGCTCTTCAGTACCTTCAAAGATCTCTTCAGTACCTTCATTTTTCTCTTCAGTACCCTCATTGTGTTCTTCAGTACCTTCAACTTGTTCATCAGTACCTTCAATTTGTTCATCAGTACTAACTTTGGATCCGTCAGTACTAACTATTGGTCTGTCAGTACTAACTTTTTCAAAGTCGGTACTAACTCCTTCCTTGTCAGTACTAACTACATCTTCAGTACTAAGTCTAACTTCATCAAACTCCTTGTCTTCATCCACCATTTCTCTTGTCCTCCCTTCACTTTGAGCATTTTCTGTTTCCATGTGATCAATTTTATCTTCAGGCATTACATCAAACAGAGGATCTCTTTGAACTGATGATTCTCCTTTTGCAATCTTCCTCCCTTGTTTGGATACAGACTCTTTGTGCACCCTATGTTTCTTTGAGAAGCTCTTCCTTGGGAATCTTTGCTGCAATGAGACAGTCTTCAGATATGCTTTGTGATGTTTGATGACAGGTTTAGCTTGCTTCTTGAGCTTGGTGATCTGAGCCTTCAAGAGTTTGATTTCCTTGGCTTGATCTGAAACCTGTTTACATAAAGAGATACAAAGATCATAGACATTTTGGAGAGTCATGTCATCCTCATTCCCTGAAAGGGATGTATCATTGGATGAATGATCTCCAAGATTCTCACCAGTAGGTTCTGGGATTGAATCAGGAACAATAGGAGTGGGTGAAGGTTTTGGTGAAGGTCTGGGGGAAGGTCTTGGGGAAGGGTCAGGTTGTTGCTCAAAAGGTACCTCACTAGGTTGAGCAGAAGATGAGTCAGGCAGTGACTCATTTGGGACTTCACTAGTGGGAGCAGGAGAGGGTGATGGTTGTTCATCAGATAGTCTTTCTGAGGAAGCACCCTCATCCTGAGTTGGTTGGACCAACATAGTATCAAACAAAGGTGTAACTTTGCCTGAGAAATGTTTGCCCTTCTTAATCATAAAAGAAAAAACTTTACTAGTTAAACTATTTACAGGAAAGTGATCTAAAGGTACAGATATATTAGCTAATTTTCTACCTAAAAATATAGAAATAAAACGAGGATACATGACAAACTTCTTCTTAGCCTCTAGATGTCTAAGCATACCATCAAAAATTAATTTGGAAAAATTATACTTTTGATTAGTTGTTAAACAAATTACAGCTGTGGCAATATTTGTAGGAATTTGATCCCAAGAGGTACTTTTGGAACTTAAACAATGATTAATTGTGTGAAATAAAAACCTCCATTGGGGTGAAAACAAAGCTTTATTAAATGTTAACACAGTTAAATCCCCTTCATATCCCATAAGCTGAATAGCATCAAAGATAGCTTGATTTGGTAATGAGTCTATCCCATCAGCATCATCAAAAATAAGATCAGTTCGGATTGATGCCTCAGAGATAGACACAAACTTGCCAGCTACTTTGGCAGTTATGTGCCTAACATTGTTGATTGTTTTGGACTTAGCAGACGTCCAAAACTGTTCAACGAATGTGGTCGAAACAACAGGACTTACAGTGAGCGCATGATAAATATAACTTCTCCGAAGAAAATCAATGACTTCATGAAACTCAACATTCCCTTCAGTCTTTTCCAAGTATGCGATCATGTTGTGCTTAGGACAGGACTCAAGAGCAGCCATGTTGCTTAGAAGAGAGAGATCGTCGGTAAGAGAGATTAGGGCTTGTAAAGAAGAATGTCAGTTAGAGAGATTGCTTGAGTAAGTGTGCGATTGAGATGGATTCTTATAGGTTTAGGAGACCTAATTTTAAAGAAAACGTTCCAATTTACACTTTGTACCCTTGGCGGTATTTTTCTCCAATGTCTCTTTAGCGGTACAAACTTTGCCCAGCGGTACTAACTTTGCATGGTCGGTACTAACTTTGTCCAAACAAAGAATGAACAATGTAAGTATCAGGAATGCTTCAGCACCATCAGTAACCCTTCTCAGTGACTCTCTAAATCTTCTTAAAGCGTTGACAAGCATTACTTCTAGTGTATATGTATCTACACCAAGATTTCATACAAACTATACAACAATACAACACTAACTAGTTTCACTAAAATTTTCTACTAATAGTAGTACTTACTTCTAGGGATAGTTTTACAAAGGCCTACTAAATCTCTAATCTGAAATTGTTTGCTTGAGATGCATACTTCCCTCAATAACCATACTCACCAATTTACCTGGCACACACATCGCGCCAATGTTACTGCATCCCCTTTGTTTCAAACATTACATAGACACGTCCTCTTGTGGGTCGAACCACACCGCAATACCTTTGGAGGACAAATATAATCTCATGTCTTCAAAATGCTTCACAAGAGAATTCTTACTCTGAATCCAAGCACGAACAACTTGAGCAATCTTCTTACTCTTGAACAACGGCCAACTCTTTCTGGTAATGCAAACATTGAGATTTCCAAACTGCTTCAGGGTCGAACCACACCTGCAAATACTCTTTGGATGGTCTACATAATCTCATGTCTTCAAAATGCTTCACAAGAGAATTCTTACCCTAAATCCTAGCACGAACAACTTGAGCACCATGGTGTGTTTTACCTCTTTCATCCACAGATGACCCACTAAAAGTAAAAATTAGTTCACGTTGAGTAGTGCTCATAACTAGTTATGTGAGTGTGTTTTGGGGTGTAACTGTGCGTGTGAGAGAGATGAGATGTTCAGGAGATGAGAGGTTTTATTGACAATACTTCATATTGCCTCCCTTTAACCAATGTAGCTTATGGATTTATCATCCCAATTCTAACAACCAAGAACTGAAATCGGCTAACATCAAATGCTTTGGTTAGTAGATCAGCTACATTATCATTAGTGTGGATCTTAAGCACCTGTATGAGTTTCTTCTCATAAGCATCTCGAATGAAGTGGTGCCTAATAGCAATATGATTTGTCTTCGAATGATATACTGGATTCTTTACAATGCAAATGGTGCTTTCATTATCAATGTAGATCTTTGTGTTCATGAAGTTGAACCCATAGTCTAACATTTGATTTTGAATCCATAAAACTTGCCCACAGCAGCTTGCAGCAGCAACATATTCGGCTTCTGTAGTAGAAGTGGCCACAATGGTTTGCTTTTTGCATTGCCAAGTAATGAGTCTCCTGCCAAGAAATTGACAACCTCCTGTTGTGGATTTCCTGTCAAGATTTGCTCCAGCATAATCACTATCTGAGTAGGATTCCAAGTCAAATGAAGACTCTCTAGGATACCAAAGGCCCAGTTTGGGTTTGCCCTTTAGGTACCTAAAAATTCTTTTGACAGCACTTAAATGAGAGGTCTTTGGAGTGACTTGAAACCTAGAACAAGCACAGACTGCAAACATAATGTCAGGCCTAGAAGCAGTCACATACATTAAGGAGCCAATCATTGACCTATAGAGATGGACATCAACATCACTGGCTTCCTCATCTTTGACTAAAGGCTTCTGAGTCTCAATTGGTGTACTGGCAGTCTTAACACTTGCAAAGTCAAACTTCTTCAGGATTTCAGCAACATACTTATCCTGGCTAATAAATATACCATTTGGTTTCTGTTTGACTTGTAGGCCAAGAAAGAAAGTGAGCTCTCCCATTGAACTCATCTGAAATCTACTCTTCATCAATGCCTCAAACTCATCACACCAAGTCTTCTTTGTAGACCCAAAGATGATATCATCCACATAGACTTGAACTAAAATGATATCATGTTTGTCCTTCTTTAGGAAGAGAGTTTTGTCAATTGTCCCTCTTCTGTATCCATTCTTCAACAAGAAAGTGGATAAAGTAGCATACCATGCTCTGGGAGCTTGATGTAACCCATACAGAGCTTTAACCACTTTGTAGACTTTCTCAGGATACTTAGAATCTAGGAAACCTGGTGGTTGAGACACATATACCTCTTCATCAATCTTGCCATAGAGAAAGGCACTTTTCACATCCATCTGATAGACTATAAAGCCCATATACGAGGCAAATGCTAAAAAGATCCTTATGGCTTCAAGCCTAGCCACAGGAGCAAAAACTTCATCATAGTCTATTCCTTCCTCTTGCCTGTGTCCCTGAGCAACCAATCTAGCTTTGTTTCTGACAACCACTTGGTTACGCGCGAACTTACACCTTATTATATATAGATAGACATAGACATCTATAAATATAAAACAAGGATCAGGACCCACAAAATCAAGAAAACCGGAAGCAGTAATAGTTGTTCCCCATGGGTCTTATTGTCCAACGAGGCTAGAAATGGATTATCGAAGAACGATTGATGATTGGTGTTTGAATGTAACAAGGAATGTTTGTGAATTAATACTGAAAGCAAATAAAAAAATTAAACAAGAACATAAACTAGAATAAGTATAAAAGCTACTAAAAACTTTTACACTAAGGCACAAATAAGCTCCAATTAGCTTAAGACAGACAAATAAGCTAATCTAAATCTAAATAAGCAAATTAAGCATGCAATTTAAGCTAAATTAAACAAGAGAAACACAACAGTACTAACAACAGTACTACCAGTACTAACTACCAGTACTAACTTGGAGTTAGTACTGCTAGTTATAACTTAGTACTGTTAGCTAAAGGTTAGTACTGCTAGCCTTAACAAAACACAATTAAACAAGAATTAAGCACTTAAGCATAAGAATAAGCAACCAGGATAAACTATAATGATAAATAAGCTAGAAAACTAAAACTGATTAATCTCTTCAAGAATTATTTGAAAAGACACATAAGTTCTATTTGAAAACATACACTAAAATAACTAATCTACTATAAAAGCTAAAGAAAACTAAACAAGCGAAATAAAAAGCAGATAAAGCTAAGTTGAACAACCAGTACTAACAGTTAAGACTAACAGTACTAACTTGGAGTTAGTACTGGTAGTGTTAAGTTAGTGCTGCTCCAAAAAGTGAACTACCAGTACTAACTTAGAGTTAGTACTGCTAGTGTGAAGTTAGTACTGTCCTAAAAATGAACTAGCAGTACTAACTTGAGGTTAGTACTGCTAGTTGAAAATACCTTTTAAAAATCATTTTTCTTTCAAATTAAGTAAAAACAGATTATCAAATAACAAAGTAAAACACTTATAAGCAATTTTCAATCCATAATAAGCACTTAAATAAGCATGAATTAGTCTAGCAGTATAAACTTAAAACTAACAGTTGTATCAAATAAACTAGCAGTTCTGCAATAGATAAGTAAAGTAAGAAAAAGAGAGACTTACTACACCCTTGCTCAAAACAGGGTCAAACAACAAATCTACAAGCTCTAGCTTGTATAAAACAAGCTAGTGATAGTCCATAAGCCCATCCATAACTGCTTAACATCCATAATAAAGCTTGTGGTATGTTTTGATAGTGAGATTTGTTAATTTTCTCTTTACTACTTAACTTTTTAGTTTTACTTAATGAAAACAGCTTATAAGTAAGCTGTGGTGAGAGCTTTTTGAACACAAAACAATAAGATTAAGAAACTTAACACTTGTATTGTAAATTGACTTAAAAACTTCAAACTTGCATTAAAACTTAGAAATGTTACAAAGCTGAAAGCAAAAGCTTTAAATGATTAAAAACAAGCTAAGTTATATTAAAAATTAAAGAAAAACTAGTTACTAACATACTAGATTGCCTCAAAGGCTTACAATGAGTCTATTTATAGCCGGAGTCTTCTTTGCAGCTTGTGCTTCTTTTGAAGAGTAAAAACAAAGTGTGCTAGTTGTGTGAGGTGATCTAGAAGGCCAAATCAACCTTTTATTTCTTTGAGCTTCTTTGAGACAATCGCCTCAGCCATTCGAATCGCATTTTGGAATGGGAGGGATTGCCAACATGGAATTTATAAAGCTGGGATGTATAGTAGGGTGTTGAGTGATTTTGCAGGAATAGGGAGCAAAAACCGGGTGCTGGCTGGTTATGGCTATTGGGCGTGAAGAGTGTGAAAGAAAAGTTGTATAACAAGTTGGGCTGTGACAGAGAGAGGTTGAAGATGAATTAAGGGAATGTTTGGTTTGTGTACAAGAAAGGCCCCTCCACATCTTTCCTCTTGGCATTCTCTTTTTCCCATTTTCTTTCTTTCATAAATGAAGTTTCCCAATTGGCATAATCAGCCCCTGAGGTTATATGATAATATAACTTAGGGGTTTGGCATTTTTGATCTCCCATTCAATTTATAAATTTTCTTTGCTTTTTCTTCTCGGAGTAGACCTTTACTTTTGATTTGCTTCGTATCCACACACTTTTCCACCCGTGTCTAGTTTTTGTCGCATTTTTTGACTGGTTTTCCTTCTTTTGTAAGAATCCGTTCCTGCACAACATAATTAGCAAAACAAGCATATATTTGGCATTTTGAGTCCGTTTTTGGTTATTTTAGCTCGTTTTTAAAGGTAAAAGGTATGTGTAATTAAGCACATACCAAAATCCCCCAAACTAAGATGTTGCGTGTCCCACGCAATAGCTATGAAGTAAGCACAGTCGAGAAATCCAAAAATCTCAAATCTCTTCGACTAATTAACTGAAAAGTAGCAAGCGTTTATCAACGAATAAAAAGAATCCATTAGCCTCGACAAGTCCCGATCTCACAATTTTTAATTACACAACTACTCTAAAAATCTAAAAAAATTTCTTTTCTTTTTTTTTTTTTTTGTGTGATTGACTTACTTTATTTAATCAACAATGGGAGATCATAGAATGAGAAAACGTTCGTATGAATAATTCCGAGGACGTCCTGACGGATAATTACATCGTCCCCTATTTTTTTTTTTTCACAAGCCCCAAGCTAAGCAATTAAACAAGATCATTGTCGATACAAGTTTAGATTTAAGTCCCTCAGACTTATGACTTGTGAACATTTTACTCCAACATGGATATAATGATTTGAAGTGTGTGCTCGTTTCAACCAAGATCAACGTTATTTTTCATATGCCTAATTCAAATGATGAATCACTACTCAAAGCAACAACTTATATTTGCGACGAGATGTGAACTTGGGATTATCAAACCATAGAACTTTTTGCAACATTTATCATTTTCATAAGTTCCTTGAAAGCTAGGAATGCGTTGCTTAGTTTGAACACCACCTAGGCCCCCCGCTCCATATAGGAATCACAACAACTGACTCGTGTTCTTAGTTTGAAACCCTACCCCGTTGCTTAGCTAGTGGGTAAAATCACATCACACCTTCTTCAAATATGGCTAAGATCGGTGTCTTAGTTTAACCTCACCTAACCTTTCATCCAAGTGAGATATCACAACACACAAATAGAACCAAATCCCTGAAAGTAAGACTTCTTAGTTAGAACCCCCACCTCCGGGTTAGCGGAGTGGATATTCACGACACCATCTTATTACTAGCTCCATATGATCAAATGTATGCTTCATTGGCATAATTACAAATATTCGTTGTAGGCATTTTAGCATTCCAACTTCATTCATGCTTCTTTGACATTTTAATCTTTCAAAACCTTGCTTTTAAAGAATCAGTTACAAATTTGAAAGCTTTTTCTGAAAACATCGATTGACTAGTTTAACAAGCACTTATGATTAGGTGGAATAGAAGACTTATGGGAGAAAAAGAACACAAGTTATTCCAAATAAGTTTTGAGACTAATCCTTGCTTAACACATAAACTTATAATTTAACTCTATCATTTCTTGTTCTCCCTTTTCAAATTCAAGCAATAGAATTCGATTGAAAGCTCGTCCTAAAGGAACTAGCTAAGGGCTCAATACGCCCGAGTCGAGGTCAAAAATTATTCTCATTCTACCCAAAAGAAAAGTCAAAACTGTGACAAAACACTTATTTTATTTTTGAAAATTTTTAAATTTTTCATTTTTTTGGTATTTTTGCAAAAATTTGGTGAAAATACGGGATTACGTGGTAACAATTGCAGCAGGCAACAATCAAATCGAAGATAACCAAACCCTAAAATAAAGAACCCCCCCAAACTAGTACTAAAGCACCGTCCTCGATGTTTTGAAAGGGTACTACGTTATCCTAAGGCCGTTTATGAAGTATGCCAAATGATAAAACGTTAGTCGATTAGATTAGGATATCGGATTCCCAAAATGAAGTGAGGATTTGAAGCTCGAATGACCAGAATCGACAAAACCGAGAGCCTCAAAATACCGGGCAATCCATGACAAATAAACAACAACACGAAACACGAGTGATAGAAAAAGACAAGTTATCTCACACAACAACACAACACTTATATCCGACAATTACACACTACGGAGTAAGCATGGGGTTTGCCTCCCACGAAGCGCTTGGTTTAAGGTCCGCTATGCTTGACCTGATCACCATTAATTTATTGGACATTAGGGAATGTTTGGAGATCCGGGACTACCAACTGTGGTACATCCCCTCCAAAGTAGTGCTTGAACACGATGACAAATCACTTTGGAAATTTGCCCTTGGCTTGAGAAAGCTCACAGTGCCCTAAGGAAAGACTTGAGGATGGTGATGTCCACTCCAACGGATTTTAGTTTGCCCGAGAAAACTCAATCTTGAAATTAAAAGATGAGGCCTCGATCACCGACGTTGAAAACGCGATTTTTTGAGCTTGGAGTCATGGTTCTCTTTGTTTTTTCTTATAGATCAATGAGTTCTCATAGGCATGATCACGAAGTTCGTTTAAGTTCATTGAGTTGAACTTCGGTGATCACCCGCAGTAGAAAGATCCAAAGTTTGCTTGTTTAAGGGACCCATAGGCTTTTGCTCAAAGCTCGATCGGAAGATGGCGATGCCTTCCATAGCACAAGCTTGTAAGGAGTACACCCGATGGGCGTTATTTGTAACTTTGCGGTAAGCCCAATATGCAACCATCTATGTTTGTCCGACCAGAAGCAACGGTTGTTCACGCTATTGGTCCTTTCTAGGATACGTTTCAAAACCTACGATTTGACACCTTCGACTTGTCCCACTTGAAATTGTTGTGGATGATACGCGGTGGAGAGACGGTGAGTGACTCCATATTTCTGCATGACCTTTGCAAATTGGTCATTGCAGAAATGAGTTCCGCGATCACTTATGATAGCACGAGGTGCACCAAATTATGTGGCGAAAGCTATTTTAGTGATTTGCAAACGACTCTGGCATCATTGGTGGGGAGCGCTTTTGCTTCAACCCATTTTGACAAGTAGGCAACGGCCCAAACGAGAATATATTTTGTTTCCCATCGTAAGACGGAACGGGGCCCATAAAATTCAATACCCCAACACGTCAAGATTCACAAACTTGGATGGGAGTTTTGAGATCTCATCCGTTGCGAAGTTTTCCTTTCGTTGGCACGAGTCACATTTGACAAACTCATGGGCATCCGTGTAAATGGTGGCAAAAGAACCGAATCAAAGAATCATTTATGGCGTAGGTTGGCACATGTTGTCCCCCGGTGGGTCCATTGTGGCAAGCCTCGAGAATGTCGAGAGCTTCCTGCCCGTGCACACATCGCCTGATCACTTGATCCGCACAAATTTTAAACAAGAAGGGGTCATCCCAAAAATAATGTTTCACGTCCTTGAAGAACTTATTTTTCTGTTGGTTGACATGCCCTACCACAACAAGTTACCGCGTGTAATTTGCAAAGTCGGCAAACCACGGGTACTAGAATCACCACGAAAATGTCACCATACTTAACGTCTCGAGAGAAATGTATTCAAATAATCTCTTTAGGTCGAAACGTTTTCATACGGTTTTCTAATCGGACAGATGACGGAGACTGCGAGGTTCTCCGCTCCTTTTGTGTCAAGAATTAAAGTCAAATTCTTGTAGGAGGAGAACCCATCGGGCAATCTCGCTTTAGCATCCTTTTTTGGCAAAAGAGATACTTGAGTAGCGAATGTCCCGTAATGCACTATGCTTTTGTTCAAGATAGATAAGAACCGGAATTTTACGAATGCAAACACCCACGGCAAACATTTCTTTTTCCGTCCGAAGTGTAGATTAGATTCAGCCTCCGTCATCGTTTTGCTAGCGAAAATGGATAGGCAGAAAGTGTTTTCATGACGTTGCCCCAAAACTGCTCCCTATGGCGTAATCACTTGCATCGCACATAAGTTCGAATAGGTAAGATCACAGTTTGAGGGCAATCAAGATCGAAGCATCCGTAAGTTATTTTTTAACGTATGGAAAGCTTGGATTCATTCATTAGAAAAGATGAATGGAGTATTCATCACGAGAAGATGAGTCATTCGGTCGGGATATTTGGAAAATCCTTATGAATCTTCGGTAAAACCGGCATGACCGAGAAAACTCCTAACGATCCTTTGACAGTGGTGGATAAGAAATTTGGCTATGAACTATCTATTTTGTGTCTTAGATCTCAACCTCTAATCCCATTTAGAAATTTTATTTGCCCGAGGACAATGCCCTCTTTGACCATAAAATGGGCTCTTCTCCAGTAAGACCACAAATTGGTATCTTCACATCTTTGCAACATTTTCTCAGACTGAGAGGCCAATTTTCAAAGGAATTCCTCCAAATACCGAGAAGTCATCATGAAGACTTCATTGTCATTTTCAACCAAGTCGTGAAAGATGGCCAACAACACCTTTGAATACCCGCGGTTGCATTCATAACCGAAAAGTCATGCGACGGTAGGCAAAACGTTCCTTAGGGACAAGTAAATGTGTATTTTCGTGATCACGAGGATCATGGAATTAGGAATACCCGGAGAATCCTCAAGGAAACAATAGTACTGTGTTTCCCCCCGCTAATCTCTCGAGCATTTTTATCCATAATACGTAGGGAAAGTGGTCTTTTACGTGTCTATCATTTAACTTGCGTTAGTCAATGCTACCCGCCACCCGGTAACCATCGAGTTTGGGATCAACTCATTTTCTTTTCTTCATATTGAACAACGTAAATCTAACCCCTTTTTGGTGGGTCAAAACAGTTCACACAACCACAATGTAACGGGCTGACATGGACTATCGAGATTGGGTAAAATTAATCCTAGCCCGTCAAAAGTTTTCAACATCTTTCTTGATGACATCGTGGATTTTTGGATTAACCCTCTCTCTTGATGCTTAACTGTAGGTTATAGTCCTCCTTGCCATAGAATTTTGTGGTACAAAATTCCAGGTTAATACCACTGAATGACGGATAAATACCCAAGCGATGGCTCGCTTGTGGACTTAAGAACTGGATCAGAATGGCTTACTCCCCCAAATCTAATTCTATAGCAATGGATACTGTAACTTGTTGTCATCTTCCGAGAGAATGCGTATGCAAGATGGGAGGTAGTCTTTGAGTTCACCTCGGCGGTTCAGCAATTCGAAGATTTAACATTTTGGCTTCACAAAGTTTGATTACTCTTGGATTTTCTGGTAAACAATCTCCTTGATTTGGAATAGGAGACGGTGGTTCATTGTGTCAAGATGCTTCCAGGATGAGAATGTCCTACGTCGGTATCATAATAGGTCGGATTCAACTGTCCGGTGAAGTTTGTATCAACATCAAAGAGCAGAAAAGCATTTGGCTTCCTCGACACAGTAGAAAATCACTTTTCCAAATGGAGTATAAGGTCGGAAATGAATTAGCAACAATTGGATCAAAGCAACGGAGAAGATTCTCCGTATGCTACTGAATCAGAAAAACCTAAGACCTCGTGCGAGTAATTCTTCACTAGCCTATCATGACGTCAATAAATCCGGTTTTGCCGCTATGATTGAAATTTGCCGTGTACTCGAAGTTTGATCTAGGTAGAAAGTTATTGCATCTTGCCAACACGAAGTGTAATTTCTCCTCGTTACACATCGATTAGCTGCACGACATTTTCAGATATACACCTCCCGAGAATTAAAGGTACTCGGGGGTCTGGTTCAAAATCAACAACCACAAAATCGGCTGGAAATTGGAACTTTCCCACCAACACACGGACGTCTTTGGCGATACCGATTGGTGTAGTGATTGAACGGTCCGCTAGCTCTAGCGTCATGCATGTTGGGGTAAGCTCGGAAAGAGAGAGATCCTTCCGAGCAAGTTCGAATACGGCATAAGAGTGATGCTTGCACCGAGATCGGCCAAGGCATGCCAAGTGTTAATGCCAGAAAATTCACATGGGATAAGGAATCTGCCGGGGTCTCCAAGTTTTTTAGGCAACTTGTTAAGGATGACCGCCGAGCAAGTTTCGTTCAATTTTGCCATTTCACTCAATTTCTCTTTGTTTCCGATTAGGGTTTTAAAGTTGGAGGCGAATTTAGGCATAAGAGTCAAAGCATCCAAAAAGCTAATTTCGAAATTCATATCTTTGAAGATTTCATAGAATTTCTCAATTTGTTCGTTAGCTTTTTCCTTGCGCCTTTCATCATTTCTTCTTGATGGAAATGGAATTGATGCTTTAGGAATTGGAGTATCAACAGGAGAAAACATTTTGCTCGCGTATTGTATTACAGACTAGAATTTGATACAACAGAGGTTGGACTCTTCAGGTTGCTTCCATCCGTTATCAACAGGAGGCATCGTGTCCTTTGTTACCTCGTGTCATGACTAACTGCTTCGGTCCTGGATGGTAATAACCACTTCGGGTAGTGATACCTTTTAAATCTTCCTTTGGGTTGGTAACAGTGTTACCAGGAAGAGTTCCAGAACCGGAAGTAGAAGCTGTATTAGTAGTAACAAATTTTGAAAGCATGTCAGTCAAATTTGCCATTTGGGATTGCAGGTTTTGACCTTGTTTTGCATGTTTCTCAACACATGCATCATTGGCTGTGACATATCCTTCAAAATCTGTTTTTGACATCACCGTGTGTCTGATGAGCAAGTTCCTTGATGAGCCACTGATATGAATCCGGAGGTCGATAATTCTGACCATTGGGTTGTAATTGTTTCTCTGTTTTGATTTAGGTTATTTCTCGATTGTAATTGTTTGATTATTTGCATGAGGATTCTGATGGGAGGATACCAGGAGGTCTTATTTTGATTTGATACCATCGGAGGGTCGATAACCAGAATTAAGCTTGGTTGAAATTGGCCGCATCGGCTTGGGACACATACTTTTGGGATATTGTCATTGGTAAATGTGCTATTATTGGCTGACAGTTTTGATAAAAATGACCTCCCCCACAAGTTACACAACTTTGTTCAACCGCTTTTACGGGGGCGGAAGCTGGGGTTTGGTTCTTTCTGTCGAGAATCAATGCCCGAACCATGTCTTTGAGTTCAGCAACATCAGATGAGATTGCTGGGGTGGAAGAGCTTGTACTCATTTTAGCTACAACAGCTTTGTTTCTTGATTGACGTACCTTAGACTTGCATCCTCGATATTTTAAACATTCTCGAGGCATTTTGTCTAAGAAGTTACCAACCAACCAGCACAGAGTTCAAATGAATCTTGATCATTTGAGTTTAGGGCACTTATAGAAGTAATCGAGTTGAATGCATTCGAAAACCCATGATGAGGCCACCCCTATTAAAAAAAAAAAAAAAAAGAAATTTCATTGAAACGAATCCCAAGCCCACACAAAACGTCTCACAAATTTTTTTGCTAAAATCGTCGTGATTTCATTTCTGAGATTTGTCGTTTAAGAGGAGGAAGAATTTGTTAAATAAATTTCGAACAAGATGCATCCCATGTTTCAATCGACCGAGGGGGTTCTTTTCCAGCCATATCCGGGCTGCCCCATTCTAGAGAAATGGGAAAAGCATAAGTTTTAAACCGACGTTTTGGTACATTCGGAATCTTACATCGTAGAAGTGATCTTGGTTGAAATAACGGATGTGAGCATGTGGGTCTTCCTTTATCATTTCCAAAAAATTGCTTGTTTGGACAGATTCAGAAGACATGCTTGATTTCAAAATTATTCGCGTGATTTCGAATAACGATCGCATCACTCTCGTAACCCCTCGTGGGTCTTCGAAGCAATTGCGCCATAGTAACGATTATCAGCCATCGTAACTATGTGAGGATTAGTCAGGTTTCTCAGATTGTTGATTGATTCAACAGAAAGATTGTTGGACTTGCTGTTAAATTCTTTTGACAACACTTAAATGAGAGGTCTTTGGAGTGACTTGAAACCTAGAACAAGCACAGACTGCAAACATAATGTCAGGCCTAGAAGCAGTCACATACATTAAGGAGCCAATCATTGACCTATAGAGATGGACATCAACATCACTGGCTTCCTCATCTTTGACTAAAGGCTTCTGAGTCTCAATTGGTGTACTGGCAGTCTTAACACTTGCAAAGTCAAACTTCTTCAGGATTTCAGCAACATACTTATCCTGGCTAATAAATATACCATTTGGTTTCTGTTTGACTTGTAGGCCAAGAAAGAAAGTGAGCTCTCCCATTGAACTCATCTGAAATCTACTCTTCATCAATGCCTCAAACTCATCACACCAAGACTTCTTTGTAGACCCAAAGATGATATCATCCACATAGACTTGAACTAAAATGATATCATGTTTGTCCTTCTTTAGGAAGAGAGTTTTGTCAATTGTCCCTCTTCTGTATCCATTCTTCAATAAGAAAGTGGATAAAGTAGCATACCAAGCTCTGGGAGCTTGATGTAACCCATACAGAGCTTTAACCACTTTGTAGACTTTCTCAGGATACTTAGGATCTAGGAAACCTGGTGGTTGAGACACATATACCTCTTCATCAATCTTGCCATAGAGAAAGGCACTTTTCACATCCATCTGATAGACTATAAAGCCCATATACGAAGCAAATGCTAAAAAGATCCTTATGGCTTCAAGCCTAGCCACAGGAGCAAAAACTTCATCATAGTCTATTCCTTCCTCTTGCCTGTGTCCCTGAGCAACCAATCTTGCTTTGTTCCTGACAACCACTCCTCTTAATCTCAAACTGCAGCAATTCTTCTTGCATAGCATCAACCCAGCCTTCATCTTCAAGAGCTTCTGAAATCTTCTTGGGTTCAAGTTGAGATAGAAAACAAGCAAACAAACAATGATGAAAGTCCTTATGATTGTTTCTCCTTTGCTTTTGAACATAACTAACAAGAGCATGAGCTTCAGAACTTTTATTTATTTTACTTCTTGTTTGTACTGCTGAAGTTGGATCTCCTAGAATAAGTGTTGAAGGATGAGAGGGATTAATTCTGGATGTGGGAATAGGACTAACATTCACAACTGTTTCTAAATTTGTGAAGTCAGCCTCTGCACCCTCATCATCATAAGATGAATGTGTAAAGATACCATCAGTAGTATCTTCATGAATATCCTCAAGTGGAGGTATTTCAGAGTCATCTTCTTGGGAATTGGTTGTTTTAGAAAGAGTTAGTCCCTCATTTGCACTGGCAGTACTAACTGGTATGCTAACGGTATTAACAAAGTTAGTACCGCTAGCTTTAGCTGTTGTGCTAACAGTACTAAAAATGTTAGTACCGCTAGACTTAGCAGCTCCTGCCTGAGTAACCAAGTTCTCAGTTTCTTGTTCAAGATTCTTCCTGAGAGCTTCAGCTTCCTCATTAGCTTCCTTTTCTTGCCTTTGAAGTCTTGCAAGATCATCCAAAAAGACTTGTTCTTCCTCTCTTGGACCTCCTCTCTTATTATCTGATTTTGAAGCAAATGTGTTTGTGGAAGAATAGGAATGCCATATTGGCAGTTCAAAGCAGTCTTGATCAGTTTCATCTTCTATTTGAGAATTCCCTGAATCAATTTTGTCTTTTGTACCTGAATCTTGTGTAGATTCTTGTTGACCTGCATGAAGGTTAGCTTGATTCTCTTCACTATCATTATGATAGTTCATAGAATCAGTCAAATAATCA